>JAJOOS010023095.1:0-31320 GCA_029582725.1 Solanum chiquidenum | reverse complement strand
GGTAATTTTGTTTTAAAAAATTTAATGAAAAAATTTAAAATTTTGTTAATTTTTTTGAATGGGGTGTGGAGGGGAGGGAGTAGGGGGTGTGGGGGGGGCTGGTAGGGGGTGGGGTGGTAATTTTTTTTAAAAAAATTTAATGAAAAAATTTAAAATTTTGTTAATTTTTTTGGATGGGGTGTGGAGGGGAGGGAGTAAGGGGTGTGGGGGGGGGCTGGTAGGGGGTGGGGTGGTAATTTTTATTTAAAATTTTTTAATGAAAAAATTTAAAATTTTGTTAATTTTTTTTTGGGATGGGGGGGGGGCTGGTAGGTGTGGGGTGGTAATTTTTTGGGATAGGGGGGTAGGGGGTGTAGAGAAGTGATAAAAAAAACTTTAATTTTTTTTTGTTTTAAAGCTTTTAACAAGATTTCTATTATAATATGGGTAAATATGGGTACCCATATTATCCATTGGGTAACTCGTTTTTACCTATTTAAAATGTGAGTCAAGTCGAGTAACTTATCCATTTTTATTTAACTCATTTTTTGATCGACCCATATTCGACTCGACTCGCTCGTTTGCCACTCCTAGTTTTGAGAATGGTTATTGGACTGTGTACTACAATGAATTCTGGATTAAAAAATGTGAGTTCTGGTAATAGAAGATGTGATATTGGCATACAATGTGCATGTTGCATTGTGAAAAATCAACTTCGCGTTATGCACTTTTCCCATCCTTTTATTTTTACTTCTTTCTTCTCTAAATTTGTTTCCATCCTTCAGAAAACTAAAATTATCATATATTAAGTCATCTTTGCATTGAAGAAAAAGTAATTTTGAAAGATATGCTAATGATACTTTCAACATAAACAAATCAGAAGTTGGTCAATATGTTTCTGGCACATGTCCAGCCCCTGATCTGTTTTATGGTATCTGACAAGGATATATTGGTGTTTAGAAATCTTCATGCTTGACCAGTTAAGAAGATGCATCTTATGTTTGTTCCTAGGATCTTGCAAACTGATGTTCCTTCCAATTCTCGTTGTAGCTGTCACATCGCACTATATCAGGATCTTTGTTGAAGTATCTCTCCAAGCTACAGGTATGCATCTTAGGTGCAAAATTAGTATTACTAATTTTGCTTGTGTGTCTAATTTATTTGCTTCAGTCTTTTGCTCTTCTATTTGTTGTTTATTTAGGTTGATGAAGAACCTGCAATTAGAACGAACACAACCATATTGCTTGGAAACATTGCCAGTTACCTCAACGAGGGGGTAAGAAGTTGATTGTTTCATTCTCATACAAGTGCAGAATTCATAAAAGTGAAATGCTTCTTCAAATGCCTAAAGCACTTTCTTTATATTGGTAACACTTCTTATGTGTAAAGAAAAAAATTAATGGACAGATTTTATTACAGTTCCTTTTTAATGCTTTTGTAAGGCCTCTTTCTGTAGAGATGGAAATTGATGGACCTTTTTGTTTGTAGACAAGGAAAAGAGTTCTAATAAATGCGTTCACTGTTCGTGCCTTGCGTGACACATTTTCACCTGCAAGAGGAGCAGGTAGGAACATATATTTTCTGCATTTTACTTCATATTGATTAGCTGAATAAATCTTCTTGAGTTGATATTTTCTGCTTAGAATCTTTTGATTTTGTGATGACCGTGATTGCCATTTCTATTCCTCTTTTTCCTCTCTTCGTATTAATGGATGTGAATACTCTTTTTGGCAGGTGTCATGGCATTGAGTGCTACCAGTTCTTATTATGACATGACAGAGATTGCAACAAAAATTTTACCTAATATTGTCGTACTTACCATTGATCCAGACTGGTATTTTTCTGATTTCAAGTTACATTTATTGTTTTCTTAATCCTTGCTTTCAGTGTTTTCATCTAGAATCTATCACATCTAGAATAATCTGATACTTCTCCATCTTCTACCGGAAGTTCGACTAATCTCGTCAGAGACTCGCACCAGATCAGAAGTATAAACGATATATATGCCTTCGTTTTCAATCTCCAGTGTGTGGAGAGTATTCTCCAATGGACTCTTTACTCTGATTCAAGTCCATCTCAGATGGTTCTTGAGTCCCATCTCTTCCTTCTCCAGCTAACCATGAGATTTCTCACCTATCTCTCCTTCCTTCATGATTTTCTGGTTCCATAAAAAAAGCGGTAGCCCCAAAACTCTGATCCAAACCCAATCATAGATTTTAACAGTCGGAATGCATCCAGACACCGGTTTCCACCAATTTAATTCCAAGGTGCTTTGCGGCCATCTCCATTCACCAACCAAAATATCTTCCTCCATCTTCCTCGTCAGAAACTTGAATCAAAATTGGAAAACATTCATGTCTTACACCTGAACACCATAAGCATCCTTCCCTGTGTTGTAAATCCATCTATACACTGCATCATGAGTTGGATTTTCATATTTGCCGATGAATCTTCCAACCATGCATCTTCTCAGGAGATCTGATTTCAAAGGATAGGTAGCTCCTTCAACTCTGATGGGTTTCCCAGTTGACTGCATGACCTGTATTTTATCATTGATCTGCCATTTGCTTCTGGCCAATGCCTCAATATAAGTTCCTTCAGCACTGGCATTTTGCTTTCTATTTGTAGTAGTTGTTCTCTCACATGTAATTAATGTTCTTTTAGTAGTGAAACCTGCCATGTATGTTGCTACATCCTTCGAACCTGCATTAAATGTATTCTCTGGTACAATAATAACTGAACTTCTTTGTCGTTGTACTGCAGTCACACTCAAATAACGGCCATAGTTATTGAACTTCTGAGAGGAAAAAAAAACTTGCAAGGTGGTCCCTTCTTTTCCCATTTGAAGACATTCTCATGGTTCTCTGACACACTTTGCATTGACTGGCATATTCTAAGGAATATCTTCCTGCTGATTGCCATCCTTCACATCAAGTTCTTGCTACACTCAAACCATATCTCTGAATCAGTACTAGACACAGTTAGATCATAATCCTTCCCCACCCCGAAATGAATACATTCTGTTCTCCATACTAAATACCTCCAACCAGAGTATTATGGCAGTCACTAGTGAAATGATTGGCGAAAACACAGCTCCAACTTGAGATCTTCGTTAGAGTTGACTGGATGTGCTCAGAAACTGAACTAAAAATTTACCTTGAAACTAGTAACTGGGAGCATTTTCTCTCTCCCGGAATATGTAATGCTAATTGGAGTGCTGTGAATGCTTGTTTCATTTATGGATGCTTAATGTTAGGCTGATTGAGTCAGTTCTCGACTCTGTTTCGTGTCACAATTATTTGTTCTTTGGTTGTCTAGATGCTTATAGACATTGCTGTAATGGGTGAACTTTAAGAAAGTAACACATATTTGCAGTAGAGGACCTGGTATATTATCCACCAAGTTCTGAATCTGGAAGCCTGGAACAATGGTTTTGTTGGTTATCAAAAGGAACGTTTTGATTTGTTTACTTTGCGAACCTCTAGCTTGTGCTAGTGCCAAGCAAAACTGAACTACAGAAACTTCTAATATGGTATTCCAAAACAGTTTCTGCCTTTTCTACTATCTCTGTTCCACTAGTTTGACTTTTGTCTTATATTAGTGGCAGTTTAAGGATATGAGGTTAATGATTGAAAAGTTAAGTTGATAAAAAAAAACATTTCATATAAAGAAAATTAGTTGAAGTGTAAGATTAAGTTGAATCCTTAAAAGAATATAATTAATGCGATGCTGTCAAAACATCTTTGGAATGTCTCAGAGTAGGAAGAGTATGAATTGGGTGGAGGGAGTATTTGTTTTCCTTGGCCCAGATGATGGTGAAGATTATTTGATGTTTATCTGCTTGATGTTACTTTGCGAACCTTCATTGTGCTTGAGCGAATCTTTCTTTCTGATCATTTGGACAACCATTTCTGTGTCTGCACTTTCACTTCCCCCTTTTCGATGAAACAGCGATGTTCGTCAAAAAGCATTCCAAGCAGTTGACCAATTTTTGCAAATAGTCAAGCAGCACCATGACAAGGTATATATTCTTCTTGATTTTTATTTCGTGCACATATGTTCGCCACATAATAGTCTTGAGTTTTAAAGCTTTCTTTCTGTGAAGCTCTGATGAGAGATCAATAGATGGTATTACCTTGTTGGGTAACTTTGGCATAGCCACATAAAGGATAAAAAAAAGAAAAAGGTCTTTTACCCCTTTGAAGTCATGAACTGCTCAGCAGACATAGACTCTGAAGGAGCAACAATTTCTACTTGTTAATCCATGTGATAATTAACTGCTCGGTGGGGCGGTATAGTTCTTCCATTTGTGGGAGCTTTTCCCGGTTTACTTGGATAAACTTTGACATTAGACTGCCTTCAGCTTTGTTAGAGTGGGTTAAAGTACCACATTGGTTGGGGAATTGACAGGTGGATTGCTTATATGGACTTGGACAGTCCTCCCCTCATGAGCTAGATTTCGAGGTTGAGTTAGGCCCAAGTGTCATATGTTTACCAAAGTTAGGTCCATCCCTGTTTGGGCTCCCGTTCCACGCTTCAGTTGGACCTACGCGTGAAGGGGGGTATTAGAGTGGGTTAAAAAGTCCCACATTTGTTGGGAATGGATTGGTGGTCTGCTTATATGTACTTGAGCAATCCTTCTCTCATGAGCTAGCTTTTGTGGTGTGAGTAGGGATGTTAACTGGGTGGGTTGGGTTGAAATTGGAGATACAAAAATTGATTGAATAGAAATCGGGTTGGTTATGACCCGCCCAAATTTACTATGGGCTCAAATGAGCTAAAAATTGGGTTGAGTCATGACCCATCCAATTTGATCCGCTTAATCTCTATAATTTTAACATATTGTTATTTACTTTTTATAACCACGATTTGAATTTCAACTCAAGAAAATAAAAAAAGAAGAAGTTACAAATGGATAAATAAATCCTAGAAGATATGAAATAGATAGTAATTCATACCTTTCAAAATGGAAACATACATTATACCACTGCAAATAAAGAGTCTTAAAACGGGTTGAAATTGGAGATTGAATTGGGCTCAATTGAAGTTTCTTTTTAAATGATTACGGCTTGAATGAGTTGAGATTGACCCAATTCAAATTATCTTGAGCCCAACTCATAAATTCTAGGTGGATTACCTATAGTTGACTCATTTTGACACCCCTAGGTATGAGTTAGTCCCAAGACCTAATTTAACAAGTTTTTTGAACATTTTCTGCATCTATTCAGAAAATATTTTCTTGTGTTCAACTTAGGTGTTCTTGTTGGTTTGTTTTCTTCAAATCTAACCTTTTACCACATTAGTGGGAATTTTGGGTATGATCAACATATATTACTGCTGTTAAGATAATTATTCGTTGCTTTCTTGCATGAGTTTTTTTTTCTTGCATGAGTTTTCTACATGTTTAAATTGTCCTTTTCGTGGTAGTCATTCTCTTCTCCCATCAGTTCCCCATTTCTGATCTTTGTTGCATTTTCACTTGTATGTGAATCTCTTTTTCTTCCTCCCTTCCCTTGGGCTTGCATAATAAGTCTTTTTTTGGTCTTATACAGACGAGCACCGGAGATACCAGCACTACAAGCATGGGAACTTCATCAATTCCGGGAAATGCGGGTTTGCTTGGGTATACTTCTGTTCTATATTTTTGCTGCTACTTCAACATTTGACCACCACAACACTGATTTGGCAAGAAGCTGAAAAAATCAAAATTTAAAGCTTATTTTCCTGAATTTGGCCATAATTATGGCTGAAACATTCTGTTAACTTGTATTTCCTGTGATTATGGCAATTTGAAGGGCGTTGATTGTGTATTAGAGTATTTTATTGAGGAATTATTACTAGGAATGGCTAATGTTTTTGAAGTCTGTTCACTGTGATTGAAGCTGTGTGATTTTCCTTTTCCTTTATTCAGTTTGCATTTTTCTTTATTGTCTACTTCAATATGCCTTCATTGCTTTGATGCAGCTGGGCTATGAGCTCACTGACGCTTAAAGGAGGCAAAACCTCTGAACAGAATCCCAATGCTCCAGCTATTTCTAGTGTGCCTCTTGCGTCTGCAGTCTCCGATGCTAGCTCAAGTATGATTCGTACCAACTTGTTTCCTTTGCATTATGCTACTTCCGTTAGTGGATAACTGTGATTATTGTCACGTTGCTTTTCAAAATGAGTTTAATGCTTATGAGGATGCCTTTTGTCTCCGGATTTGTTATTGATATTGGTTTCTTCAGATCACATAGTTGCAGATAGTGCGAGTATAAAACCAGTCCATATAAGTTCTGGAGCAGATGTTGCAGATCATCCTATTCCTGTATCCCCAGCATCATCTGATGGATGGGGAGAACTTGAAAGTGGAATTCACGAGGGTCATGATAGTGACAAAGATGGTTGGGATGACATCAATCCACAAGAAGAACCAAAACCATCTCCTTCTCTTGCAAATATTCAAGCTGCTCAAAGGCGTCCTGTCTCTCAACCAAAACCACAAGGTAGAATGCCTGGTAAATTTGAGTGTAAACAAATGCTTCCATCTAATATATATGTCTCTAGGAAGATTGCAATTCATTGGCTCATGTGTAACAAAAGGCAAGATCCAAGATCAGTGGGGGTTTGGCTGGGTATCAAATTGTGTATGACTGGGAGGATCTCAACTGCTGCAATTCATAATTATAGGTTGTGTCTGATTGCTCATAGGAAACTTAAGTTTTTTAACTGATTCTAGCAATGCTCTCCCTTTCCCGTACCCTCCTTCCACACAACCCACCCTAGAGAGCCATAATGAAGGAATTAAAAGAAAATAAAGACTAGAAATAGGAAGCAGATCATATCATTTGATTGTCAGGTCAAGTATAATTTCTTTTCTTTAATGTTTGTGGTAGGTACTGGTTTGCGGGGTAAAACCACTCCTAAGATGAGTAAAGATAATGATGAAGAATTGTGGGGTTCTGTAGCTGTTCCTGCTCCAAGAGCAACTTCTCAGCCATCAAACTTGAGAGCAAACAAAACGGTTGATGATAACGATCCTTGGGCTGCCATAGCAGCCCCAGCTCCTTCGTCTAAGCCTTTGAATGTGAAAAGAAGTGGAGCACTTGATGACAATGACCCCTGGGCTGCTATTGCAGCTCCTGTGCCAACTTCCTCAGCAAGGCCTTCAATTGGGCGAGGCCGAGGAACCAAACCTGCAGCTCCAAAATTGGGTGCGCAAAGAGTAAACCGAACATCATCTGGACTGTAAATTACAAAAGCAAAGCTAAGGCTCAGCAGCAGATTTGAGTTGATCCTGTAAAAAATTTCCCCGAGGCGGCTAAAGTTCCAACTGAAATATATAATTGGAAGTTCTATAGATATGTTGTATTACTAGATTCCTCAATACATAATTGTCTCCTTATCAAATGTCAAAACAGTTGAAATCTCTGTTCTCTTCCTGTAAGAAAAGTAATCAGTTCATTGTAAATGATAGATGCCATTACTTTTCAGCTAATGTAGAGAGATAGCTTGTAAGTCATTGTGAAAAGCCCTGCAGTATAGTATGTTTGTTTGTCTTGTTTTTCCTGTATGTAGCAGTCGCTACAAAACGACTCAATGCCAGAATGTTAATTTGTTTCAAGTTGATGCATAATGCAACACATGAGTTTTGCTTTTAACTTATCAATATATAATAGTACAAGTCATGAATTTATTTCTCCAATTGAAGTAAGCCAATTTAATAACAGCAATTTTTTAAATTTTTACCTGCTAAAGTTGCTAAAATATCACCGACAATAATAGCAGTGTCACTAAATATTTGTCACATTTAAGTAATTTTACTTTACTCATTATAACAGTATAATCACTAGATTTTTCTTTAACTATGAAATCTCCCAATCAATGATTTTGCGATTACAATGAGTTATGTTTTGCGACTTTACCCGCTATTTCCAACGGAATGCAAGTTTTTGGACACCTGCTCAGAGAAAAAAAATATTTCAAAAAATTATGGTAAATATAAATTTATGGCAAGAATATGTTCGTCTGGAAAAAAATTATTTTCTTTTACTGCTTCGAGAAAGAAACATATGTTTATAGCATCCTCACAACAACAAAAACATTATTTTATGTAGTATGGTGAAATGTAAGATTGATGAGAAGTCTTAACCATTCAACAGGGCAAGTCAAAGAGGGTATTTTGAAAATGCAAGTTCCATTAACTTCACCTTTGATGCCGCACCCGTGTCGGTTCTCTAAAAATATACCACTTTTAGAGAATACAACACGCACCCGTTGATATTTTTGAAGAGTCCGAGCAACATAGCCTTAGCCATGTTCGTAAAGGAAGAGATGCAAATTCCTGTTATCTCATATTGCCTCAGTCTCATAATCTCCTCTCTTTTTCATAATACTTCTAAGACTTTGGAGTGTCTCATAGATCTCAATTGTCTTGGTGGAGGATGAATCACTTGAGTAGAAAACCTCAAGTTCATTTTTCACCTCAATCCAGCTACATCCAGGGTTCTTCTTCAACCCTTTCTGCCTCATCAGAGCCCTCAAACTTGCTGCTTCTTCCCTCATCCCACCTTCCACATAGAGATTTAAAAGTTGAACGTAATTGCTGCCTCTGTTTGGTTCCATCTTCAGAAGGTTATTGGCAGCTAATACTCCAAGCTTCACGTTTTGATGGACCCGACAGGCTGACAAAAGACATAGCCACACCCCCCTCTCAGGTTCCACTTCCAAATTCTGTATGAAATTGTAAGCATCATCCAAGCGTCCAGCACGTCCTAGAAGGTCCACCACGTTTATGTAGTGGTCCATTTGTGGTTTGATTCCATACTCTAATTTCATTAAGTGAAACAGTTTAAGGCCTTCATCCATTAAACCAGCATGGTTGCAAGAGGAAATCAAGGAAAGGAAAGTTACAGCATCAGGCGTCACTCCGGATTTCCTCATTTCATTGAAAAAGTTGACAGCGTACATACACTCACTGTGAAATCCATACCCTGCAATCATTGTATTCCATGTTACTAAGTTCCTTTTGGACATGTACTGGAATATACGCTCTGCATACTTTAGGCATCCACTTTTTATGTACATATCAATAAGAGCATTTTCCACTTGGTTGTCTTCAAGAATTTGATGCCTTATTTGGTAACAATGAATTGCCTTTCCCTTAATCAGTATCGCTAAGGATGAAACAGCAGCAAGGGCACTAGTAAGTGTAACAGCGTCTGGATACAATTCTTGTTGGACAAGTTGAGGAAGAAGATTTAAAGAGAGCTCTGGTAAGTCATTTTTCGAATAACAAGAGATCAGGGAATTCCAAGCCACTAAATTCTTATGGGGAACACCTGAAAAAACCTTTACAGCCATTTCTGGCTTGCCACAATTAGAATACATATCTATAAGAGAACAGCTCACTGAACTATCTACTTCTTCCCCGCTCTTAACAGTGCTTGCATGGATACTGCAACCCAATTCTAAGCTTTCTAGTCCTGCACTAGCATTTATCACCATTGCCATTATATTAGCGTCTGGATTAACCTTATGAGTCTCCATTTCTTTATATATTTCCAGTGCCAAATTGAATTTCTTATTTTGGCAGAGACCTGAGATCATTGAACCCCATGCGACCACATCCTTATCCTCCATTCTACTGAAAACGTCAATACCATCCTTTAACATTCCACATTTTGAGTACATAGTCACTAGAGCACTTTGCAATGCAATGTTATTCTGTATTGGTTTCTTTATCAGTTCACCATGAATTGCACTACCTAAATCATAAGATCCGGACATACTACATGATATAAGAATATTTGACAAGGTGAAGGAATCAGAAAGGATGCCTCTTGATCGCATCTCATTATACACACACAAAGCATCATCGCCTCTGCCCTTGCCAACATAAGCTGAGATCATAGAATTCCACACTTCAACTTCTTTGTTTAATACAGAATTAAAAGCCCTGTCTACATCTTCCAACAGTCCAACCCTTGCATACATGGACAACACCGAAGTACAGACATAAGGATCATTCTCAAAATCCATCTTGACAACATCCGAATGAACTTGCCTGCCGAAATCTATATCTTCACCCTCAGCACAAGCCTTCAAAGTACAAGAAAAAGTCGTCGACATAAGTTTGCAGCCCCTATTCTTAGCTGAAGAATAAAATCTCATGCTGTTTCTCCATAATCCATTCTCTGATAAGCCCCTAATCAATGCATTCCACATGACAATATTATCCTTGTCTTGTACACTCTCAAAAACGTACCAAGCATCTTTTGGCCTACCACAATTTGAGTACATATCAATCAACGCAGTAACCACAAAAGGATCATGCCCAAATGAGTTTCTAATAACATAACCGTGAACTTCTTTTGCTTTCGATAACCCCATTCGACCATTAAACAACCCCAGAAGAATACTAAGAGAGTACTCATCAGACTTGACACCAGTCTCTTGCATTCTTCTAAACAAACCCATACACTCCTTAGTAAGCTCATTTCTGATATATCCATCTAGCATAGCATTCCATATAGTTACATCTCGATCGAAATCTTCACATTGAGAAATAAAATCAAACACTTGGACTGCATTACAAAGTGAGCCACATTTTACATACATGCTGATGAGTGAAGTGATGATGAAAGGATCATAGTGAAGACCCATTTGAATGATTGTGCCATGGATTATTTTCCCAGTTTGAAGATTTGGAAGAAAAGCGCAAGCTTTTAGTAGAGGAGGAAAAGTGAATTTTGAAGTGTGGAGAGGAAAAAGAGGTTCGTTAGAGTAAGCTAACAGAGCTTGAAGATGGTTTCCTTGTTGGATAAATGCTTTGATTTTGGAATTAACTAACACCACAGCATTGATAGCGGAAAATTGACTGGATTTGAAGCAAAGGAAACGCATAGCATCTCTGAGAAGAAGCTGGACTTGCTCCCTGCACTTCAATGGAAATTTTCTTGGAAATTGATTAAGTACACGAGGTTAAGGTATATGACCATCTCATCAAAAGCTTAAGCAGTTAGAAAGAAAATATTTTATTATTTGATTATATTCTCAACGGTGGAGCTAGTAGCAGCATGCGGGTTCGATGAACCCATTAGATTTTGTTCAAATAGTATAGTTGTGTTGATAAAGTCATTAAATATATACAAATATTAAATTTAGAACCCGGTTATTATCATTTAATATGTCATTGTAAAATTCAAAACCTATAAATTTAAAATTCTAGCTTTGACTTTTAGTAGTTGTATACGAAAACCCTGGTTGTTCAAATGTGCTAACTCCATTGTTGGGAAGGCATTCACCCTTTGTAATTGATACAAGACTAGAGTGATAAGTCATTTAGCATAATAAAGATCATTTTCATAAGTCATTATATATATCTGGGACCAAATCAATCGAAACCAATACATTAAGAACTATTTTGATCATTTTTCTCAGAGAAGCTATATGAGATATCAAAAAACAGCTTAGTTGTGAAAATTGAATCAGTCCAAATAGTTGACATTTACCTAAAGTAGTGCAGAGGACGTGCTTAATTATTTTGATTCTGTTGTCCAAAGTGCATTCTTGGCTCGGAAGTCTCCACTCAAGCACGGATTGTGCAAGATCAACTTTTCAGGCTTATAGACGTCAGAAAAAACTTTGGATCCAACTTGGTGGTAGAAAATTACCAGATGAAAAAAGTTGAGTTCATGCCTGGACCATTGATAGAAGGCCAGTCAGCAGCAACAAAAAATCTCCACAAAATCCTACAACTATTAGAAGATGATAAGGTACTGTTGGAATTAAATCAAGATTAATAAACCTACATTGTGTAGAATTTGGTAGTTGCTACTTTTATTGATTCCTGTTTGATTAAATTTTATAGTCAAAATGGTTTCTAGACAAAAGTTGATTTTTTTTCTATTATAAATATGAGTGCTACTGCCTCTTTTCTTAAGGAGGTTAAGTGGATATATGGGTATGCCATATGTTTGGTATAAATTTTTCCAATTTTCTCATATTTGGTAAGCTTAAATATTTTGAAAAATGTTCGAATTCCCTATTGAATGTTGGGTCCCAGGTCAGGATTTGAGGTTGGATCTCGGATTGGATATTGAGGTCGGGTCCCGAGTCAGGTGTCGGGGTGGAGTTTCAAGTTGGGTGTCGGAGTCGAGTTTCAAATCGAGAGTCAAGGTTGGGTTCTAGGTGAGATGTTAGGTTCGAGTCCCGAATCGATCGCCGGGGTCGATGTAAGGTGTCGGGATGGAGGTTGGGTGTCAGTATTGGATCCCGATTCGGAAGTCGAGTCATGGGTTGGATGTTACGGTCAGGTCTCATCCAAAAGTCGAGATTGGAAGTCAAATTTGGGTCCCACATTAAGTGTCGGTATGGGGTCTCGGGTCGAGAGTCGGGGTCGATCCTAAGTTGGGTGTCGGGATCGGATCTCGAGTCGGGTGGTAAGGTAGGGTCCCAATTTGAAAGTTGGGTCCCACATCAGGTGTTAGGGTCGGGTCCTCATTCGAAAGTCAAGTCCTGGGTCAAGAATTGAGGTTGGGTCCTAAGGCAGATGTCAGGTTCGGGTCCCAAATTAGTCGTTGAGGGTCGGGTGTCGGGGTCAAATCCTCATTTGAAAGTCAGGTCTTGGGTCGGGAGTTGGGGTCGAGTCTTAGTTTGGAAGTCGAGAGTCAAGGTCGGGTGTCGAGTCGGATACCGATTCAAAAGTTGGGTCGCACGTCGGATGTGGTGATCGAGTCCTAAGTCGAATGTGGGGGTCGGGTGTCGATTTGAAAGTTGGATCTAGTTTGGGAGTCAAGTCTCAGTTCGGAAGTCGGGTCCCCAAGTACCAATTCAAAAGTCAGATCCCACATTAAATGTCGGGGTTGGGTCTTAGCTCAGAAGTCGGGTATCGATCCGAGTGTCAGGTCCCGAGTTAGGGTCGAGTTCGGGTGTCGGGATCAAGTTATGAATTAGTCAGGTGTTGGGTTCAGTTTGAATATCGAATCTCGCATCGGGAGTTGGGCTCAGGTCCTAAGCGGGGCGTCGGGATTGGATCCCTGATCGGTTATTGGGGTCGTGTCAAGATTCGGATATCAGGGTCGGGGTTGGGTCCATGTTCAAATGTCGCGAGTCGAGGTCACGTTCTGGATTGGGGGGGTTGGATCCTAGATTGATTGTCGGGGTCATGTCCTAGTTGAGGTGTTGGAGTTGGGTCCCGAATCAGTTATCAGAGTTGATTTCTGGGTCAAAAATTTCCTTAAAAGTATTATCCACTCTCTAGCAAAAAACAAAGGGAAAAAGGACGAATTTACCCCCGAACTTTGATAAATGGTACGTCTATGCCCTCCGTTATACTTTGGGTCCATCTCTGCCCCTGCCGTCCAATTATCGGTACACACATGCCCCTCTCACTAACGGCTCCCTCATCATGTACACGTGTCGTAATTCTAATCAACTACCCGTTTGACCATTATTTTTAACCCATAAACTAACCACCCGCCCCATAAACCCATACCCACCCGATTCACTCTAAAATTGAGATGGCCCTTGAAGCTTTGAATTCTCCAACTGGTACTTCAAATCCGCAGAGGTTTCAATTTGAGAGCAAAGGTCAGCATCAACTTTAGTACCTTGAGAATTGGAGGGCATAGACGTACCAACTATCTTTTCATTCATCAACCAAACACTAGAAAAAATTTACACCCACTAACCAAATATGAGAAAATAAGTTAGAAACCAACTTGTTTTCCAAGAAAACATTTTGTAGGAAAATATTTTTCATGGAAAACTTCTTGCTTCATATGGAGGAAAACATTTTCTAGGGTCAAAAGATTACGACTTAATGATCGAAGTCTCCTATGTCCTTTTTTCTCTAATTTTCTAAATTTCTTCTATATGACCATTGTTGCATCTTTGACTTGTGGATAAATTATTTTTTGTGGTATTTGAATCCTTTCAGGTATGCATCATCGGTGTGTGGGGTACAGGAGGTGTTGGGAAAACAACATTGGTGAATAATCTGAACAATGAGCTCTTAAAGAATGACGCATCAAGTTTTAAATTGTCTTTCGGTGTTGTGTTATGGGTTACAGTGCCCAAACCGCCAATAGACATAAGAAAGGTTCAAACACAAATTGCTAGCAGATTAAACCTAAAGATAGATAGTGAGGGAAATGTAAAAAGTATTGCCAGCAAAATCTATCGAAGGCTCGAACAAGAAAAGAGTTTCCTTCTCGTACTAGATGATGTTTGGGAACCTATAAATTTGGATGATGTAGGTGTGCCTCAACTGGAAGATCCCGCAAGAAGCAAGGTCATTATAACTTCTCGTTCTTTGGATGTTTGTAAGCAAATGAAAATAGACACCGAAATGAAGGTGTACACATTGAATGAGGATGAATCTTGGCAACTGTTTGTCAAAAATGCAGGAGATAATGCCAATCTAGAGCATATTCAACCATTGGCAAAGGAAATTGCAAGAGAGTGTGATGGTTTACCTTTAGCAGCCACTGTTATTGGAACATCTATGAGAGGGAAAACAAGGGTCGAGCTCTGGGAGGATGCTTTGAAATCACTTAGAATGTCTGAACCTCATAACGAAGATGTAAAAGGTAAGGTTTACAAGGTCATCAAGTGGAGTTTTGATTCTTTAGAATCTCAGGATATTGAATTATCCTCACAGCAAAGAAGCAAACATGCGAAGAAAAAGAGAGGTGACATTCAAAGTTGTTTCTTGTATTGCTCCTTATATCCCGTGTCCATTTCAACAGATGAACTCATAAATTGCTGGTGGGCAGAGGAATTCCTTGGCGAACATGACACATACGAAGAAGTCTACAGCACGGGAATCACAATGATTGAGACTCTAAAGGATGCCTGCTTGCTAGAAACCCATAATTTGGATTCTGTGAAGATGCGTGACGTGGTTCGTGATGTTGCTCTATGGATAGCTAAATCCTTTGGGGTTGAACACAATTCTGTTTTTCAAGATGCAATTGGGATATCATCTTCTGTCAAGAGAATATCTTTCGTAAGCAACAAAGTTCAACATCTACCTGATAACTTCACGGAATGCCCAGAGACAACAACTTTACTATTGCAAGATAATGATCGCCTTTTGGAAATTCCCCATGAATTCTTTTTGGCATTTCCAGCCTTAAGAGTTCTGAATCTAAGTGAAACTGGTATCACATCACTGCCTTCTTCCATCAATAGTTTATATCAACTACATGCTCTAATACTAAAAAATTGCCACTGGTTAACAGAGTTACCACCTATTAATAATCTTCGCAATTTGCTATTGCTCGATTGTGATAATACAAGGTTACATCATCTGCCGCAAGGAATGGACAAGTTGACAAATCTACGGCAATTAAATCTTCCTGCAACTGATTTGGAGGGCATCGGACGAGAATTTTTCCTCAACTTGTCTAGCATTGAAATGTTAAATATGATGGAGAGTAAAATGATGCACCCTTCCACCAAATTTGGAGCAACTTCTTTTGATGAGATATCATCTTTACACAATCTAACTTCGCTTTTTATTAGATTGGATAGCTCGTCAATTTTCAATAGAGACCACACCTGGATGAGTAGATTGAAAAGATTTCGCATTGAAGTTGGGGAAATTCCATTTCATGTACCATTCAACAAGTCAGCAAGGACGATATGCATCTCGGGGAGTGATATTTTTCGTTACGGAAAGCTCTCAGGCATGTTGCAGTTTGCTTCACATTTGTACTTGCAAAGTTGCTTGGGTCTCAGGAAGTTGTTTGTGTACAACAGTTTCGATGGATTAAAATCACTCTACATTAGAAGTTGTTCTTGTTCTTTCAATCCAGCAGAAGAAGGAAGTGGAACATTTGACCCTTTGCCTAATCTGGAATATCTCAACCTCGAATACGTCTATCGTTTAAAGAGTTTTTCCGATTTCAGTCAACTTCTCGGTCTAAGATTTTCTAAATTACGCCAACTAGTTATGTCTAATTGTTCAAGTTTAACATGTCTTTTTAGCATTGGTGACGCTTTTTCTATACCCAAGCACTTGGAAGAAATTACAATTACCTCTTGTAAACAGCTGGTAGAGTTGTTCGTGGAACGCGACTCTAGTCAGGCAACACTTGTCAAGTCAGAAACTCCAAGAGTTCGAAAGTTAGTGTTGAGCAACTTATCAAAATTAGGAAACTTGAGGGAGCCACAGAGTATGTGGGAACACATGGAGGTACTTACTTTTATAAGATGCAATGAAATAAGAAAGTTGCCTCTGTCTATTCAAACCTCCAAGAACATCAAATTAATAAGAGGAGCATCAGAATGGTGGAGCCAATTAGAGTGGGATAACGACAAGTTCAAGTCGAACTTAGAGCATTGCTTCCGACCACTTGCCATGTGACAGATTGATCAAAGTTGAGGTTTCTTCTACTACATTTCAGGTAACTGAAATCCTTTCTTTTTGATGAGTGTACAAAAATGAAAATTTTCTTTTAAAGACTGAACATTTCTATAAGGTTATTGATCCACTCTTAGAAAACTTGTGCTTTACGAAAAAGAGATAAATATGCCTCTAGAACCAGATTAAATACTGTATTTCATTCAAACTTTAACAAGTGTATTGAATAGCTTCACTTTTTGTTGCTTCATTCAGGAGACTAGAAAAGTAGAGGAAGGAAATTCTCACACCAGAGAGACACAGAGTTTCGAGCTAAAGTTAAATAGTCGGGTTTGCTATGATGTATTTCCTGTCAGATGTCTTAAGTTTTTTCTGCCAACAACTGTTCCATGTTTGTATTGTTTTTGCTTTCAGGTTCCGATATTTTGATTGCTTGATTGAACACTGAGTAATTTCTTGTTTCGGTTGTGTTGTGTGATCATCTTGTTTATTTGTAATAAACTAGTATTGCTTCTGTGTTTAAACATTTTAGAGCATTCTTAAATTGTACATGATCATGATTTTCTATGTTTATGTTCTCATGATAGCACAGCTATCTCAAGAGTTTGAAATCTAAGAGAGCCTATTACACATTTGTGATGGGGTTTCTTGTCCTGTAAAAAGGTCTATAGACAAAAACTAAAACTTACTTGACAAGAAATTTTGCTACCTTAGGGCCATATAGTTATGACCGGCTCAGCTGTCTAGTTGTAGTTGGATCATTAGGTGCTTGTAATGCTCCGAATTCTGGTTTGTTTGCTATGATTGAAGTCATTTTCCTAAAACATAAACAAATCGGAAAAGGACTTTCTGATATTTGGTCTGAGAGTGAAAAGTATTTCGGCAGTATAACTAGAAAATAAGATTGTGTTATGATGTAATGTTGGTTAAATTAAAGATACCATCTCGAAAAGAAAAAAAACCTAAAATTGAAAGCTCCCTTTGGTAGGTTGCTGAATTTCCCTTTGACTTGCAATTTGGTTGTCAAGATACTTTTTTTCTCGAAATAGTGATCATCAGAGTGAATTCTTGCATAAATTGTAATTTCTAGCCACACTCTATGTGGAACCCCAACCTCATTGGGTTCTATATTTGACATCCACCGTTTTATACCAACTTAACCAAAGTCAATGCAAATGAAAACATGCTTGAGAAAAGCTGAACACCTTGTTAATAGACATTTTATGCCACTAGATGAAACTACTCAATTAACATCCTACCTAGAAGATGAGAAACTGAGTAGTTTGATAGTGAAGCATAAAATGATGATACAGAGTTCTATTATGATCCTCACTCTATAGTCCAATGCGTAGGTGGTATCCAAACTTTATTTTGGTTAAATAAAATTTTCAGTTTGACCAAAAAAAAAAGTAACTCTTTACAAAAGAGTTAAAAGTGGCTATCTCTACACCTAGCCCGAATAGGGGAATAAAATGCACTACAACATCTGAACTCTCTCCCTTCCAAATAAATAAGATAAAAAAACAACACAAGGGATAAAATACAAAGAGGTCTGTTAACGAAATATATACGTACTACATTTTATATTTGCCGTCACATAGCCGTAATGTTTTTACAGTTGCATTAGCTCACTATCATATTACAAAAAAGAATAAAAAAACTAATACATTCACTCGATTGGTGTTTGTTATATTGATGACTAATTACAAGCTACAGCCTCCACCAAAACTCTTAAAGCATATATATGAACATGTCTTAATTAATAACATGGTAAAAAGGAACTCAGATGGATTTCATCACCATAAACTTGGAGAGTGTCAGCACTATGCAGCCAGTAAACAGGTGAAGATCATTCTCCAACTTGTTGATTGTGAGCCTCATGCAACAAAAAGCCCGCTAGTCACAATTCGTATACATGTTCAGCTTTCACCCAGCAACTATTATAGTCTTTCTAACACCGGTGCTTCTTTAAACTTCTTCAACCTGCAAAGTAGAATCAAAACAATTGAAATTTAGTAATAATTGTTTCTTGAGCCACACTGACATGACAAAGTTCCTTTCAGTAATTGACTATAAAGCATGCAAAGCATGGGAGCAACCTGAGGGAGATTCATCAGTTCAAAAACAGCTTTTGTAGGCGTTAGTTCATTGTCAATAATCCTTGCAACTGCAGTTAAAACTGGCATTTTAACATTGTACTTCTGTGCTAAAGCAATCACAGCTCCAGCTGTAGCAACACCTTCAGCTACCTAAATATGTAGTTGCTGTTAAGGAGATAGAACATACAAAGCCAAAAAATGATACAGCAACTCAATTTTTTGAACCTGATTCATTGAACTAAGTATATCGTCAAGTTTTTCCCCTGACCCCAGACGAACTCCAACTGTTCTGTTTCTTGAAAGGCTCACAAAGCATGTAAGCATAACATCTCCAGTTCCTGATAGACCAGTTAATGTTGTTGACTTTGCACCCATCTTAAAAGGAAAGAGATTAGTGTCAACCAGCATTTTAAGATAAAGATAATCAAGCTAAAAAAATCACAGATTCTTTAGAAAGTATGACCACATGGACTTGATACACTTAAGGATCTCCATGAGGAGCTATCAAGCAGCGAAATACTTGGGAACAGAAGAAGGAGAAATCTATGTAGCAGTGCCTAATATCTCATACTCAGAATGGAAGCTTGAATTACAATAATAAGTCAAATAGCTGCTTGAGAGCTATGTTGATCGGACTCTTCAAAAGTAGTGCATTTTTGGAGGATCCGAAACGGGTGCAGCAACATTTTTGGAGAGTCCGAGCAACATAGCTCGAGAGTCGTCTAGAAAATTAGTAGATGGAAAATGCAGAAACTTCTAAGGTGTGATGGAGGCCAACTAACCTTTGTTGCCAACCATCGAATTTCAGAGCAACCTTGTGAAACAAGTGCAGCCATGGAATTGTTACCAAGATTTAGTCCTTCCACAATGCCAGCTGCAATTGCTAACACATTTTTCAATGCACCTGCAATTTCAACCCCTGTAACATCACTGTAAGATCAGGAGTTACAAGCAAGCATTTGAACTGCAAAACCTTTACAAATGTTAACTTTGTACTCTCCCCCCTCCCTCCCTCCAAAGGTGTTGGAGGTACTCCACCAGCCACTTCTACACATAGTAGGTTACTGGGACTAGATGCAACCTCACCATCTATCCCCCCTAGAATCCAAAAGCAGAAAATGCGATTAACTACTGTGTATCTAATTCTGTACAGAGGATACAGAGGAGAACCCTCTGCACAACTCTCCTTCCCTCCAAAAGAAAGAAAGAGCAATAGTGTATCTACATTCTGTGCTGAAGAAAGCAGCCTTCTTTTTCTTTCCTTTTTTACTTTATCTAAAATACAATCCATAATAGTTTCAAATATGTGCACCTCCTAAATGTTGTTTTATTTACTCACACCATTTCATTTTGTATGACATGATTTTCTTATTAATCCATTCCATTTACCCTCAATGAAAAACTTTCATAGCCATGTTTAAGACTACAAGTTTCAAAAGTCTTATAGCGACACAAATAATATAACATGTTTAAAACCACAAATTACATAAATTTTCCCTTCTTAAATTTTGTGTCCAATCAAATTACGTCATATAAATTGAATTGGAGGGAGTATATGATTCTGAGATCCAAAAATGCAACAAACATGACACAGAGGAGATCCAATCAGACAAAAGATGTCAGAATTTTAACAATTTCCTTCCTTGAAAATATCAAACTGAAACAATTTTTTCTTCATAATGTTTCTTAAAGTATAGAATAAAAGATTATTTTTTTTCCTGCTGATGATCCTTCCAGGTCCATGAAACCCATCCAAAATCGAAAGCAGGATAAGCATCAAACAGATCCTGTTAGATCATTACATTATTGTGCTTCCCTTGAAGATATGGAACGACAGAAAGGGAGCGTCAAAATGCTCCCTAGCTTTGAGTGGTAATACTCTATGATAGACTTGGAATAAATGTTTCTGCTCTGACTACTGACTGAAATACCTTGATGTGTTGATTCTCAGATTTTTAGAAGCCATAAGTTGCTGAACAGAATTTGCTATCTTTTGGTCTTTTGAAGCCACTACCAGTGCTGCACAAGCAAATAAAGCTTACTTTTGAGCTTCAAGCAATGGCAAAATAAATTCTCAAAACAGTCCAAACAACCTGTTGGTAGTTTATTCATCAGCTCTAGTGCAAAGGAAGGACCAGATAGAACAACATAGGGTTGGCGAGGATTTTTCAGTGCTTTGGGAATTATCTGAGACATCGTTCTTAATGTGTTTAGCTCTAACCCCTTGCTAAGAGATATGAAAGGCAAGCCTGGATCAACAAAGTTTGCAATTTCCTCAAGGAATGATGAGCTGAACTGCAATAAGATATAATTGGTAAATGCACTACCTTCCTTAAGGTTAAACTAGTTACAAAATAAGAGATCAGCCAAATCAGAATAAATGGACAAACTTTAGCTGCAAATCCAAGCAAATAAGGACTAGGACATGAGATAGTAATTTTGCTTCCATGGTTCCAAGCATAGTTCATCACACTATAAACAATCGATGAACTAAGAAAACATAAAATATACCTGAACAGGTACAGCATGGAAGCAAAAATCTGCACCTAGCAGAGCAGCTTTTGCATCAGTAGTGGCAATGACATTTTTTGGTAGCTCGTGCTGTGGAAAATACTTACTGGAGCAAAAGAGAAGGAAAAAGGTTATGAAGCACAAAATGAACGGACTGAGTGGAACTGGCTGGGAGTTTAGGTCCAGGTGATGGCTATGAGTTTATTTATGTTAAAAGCCTAAAAGTATATACAAGACCAGAATTAAAGGCAGAAACTCACCAGTTATGGTGTTCCTCATTTATTGATCGACAAACTTGAGGATCTCTTACGAGCATATTCACTTCCAACAGGGATTTTCTCGTTGCAACATGAGCTGCGATTGCTGTTCCGAAAGATCCACCTCCAAGAACCACTATCTAGGGCCCAAGGACATTACAAATTGTATCAATCAGCACTAACATTTAATTCACCCAACCCAAGAACCACCAAAAAGGGGAAAGAAAGGAAAACAACAAACTTAAGAACATAGTTTTTTAAACTTCTTCTTTCTTTCTGCAGGGGGCGTCAATAATTTATTTCTAATTAGACAGTAAGAGAATGTACACAAACCTTATCCCTAAGCAAATTTGATATGGTAAACTAAGCATTTTACGATGTGCATAAACTACAATGCTGAAGCATTTTACGATATTAGGGCATTGAAATACTAGTAGTGAAAAGAATATCTAACTCGCAACATCCCACAAAGTAGAGAAGAGCAAAATGCCACATTGCAGTGAAATATGCGGAGAAGGAGGACAAGTAAGTAAAAGAGTAATGACCTTATTAGTACGTTCAAGGACGTCAGTTTTGGCTCTAGACTGCAAAGAACGAGACCATCGGACGAGCTTCTCCCAAGCGAGTCGGACAATTTCCCGGCGTTCTTTTGGGCCATCAAGCGGCAGTACAAGGGTTTCAGTGTCCGGGTCCGACGGCAGAGGTTGAGCTCCAGGGGCGGCGTAACAGCGGAAACGAGGAGGAGAAAAGGGTTGGAAAGGAGGTAAGCAGCGAAAAGGCGGTTCTAACAGACGAGTCATTGCTGCTCTTTCTTTCTTGCACACAAATTGCTTCCTCACAGTCACAGGCGCTATTTTTATTTCTATTTCCTTTTCATCATTTTATCCAATCTTTTTTTGCCTCGTGGCGCTCTTTTCCACGTTCACAATTTTGTTCCTAATACTTCGGTTTTGAGATTAGTTATATTAAATTAATTAAAATATACGTATTTAAATTATCAATCAATAATATACATAAATAAAATATTAACATGATGAATTAAATATAATTAAAAATATATAATCATTCCATAAATTAAATTACTATATACGAAAAATCCGCAACAAAAATAAATAAGAAAAATTACGCGGATAAGCAAACATACATTAGTTAATTAGCTAACATAACTATAGTATGAATTAATTATGGCTCGTAGCCTAATTTTAACTGTAATTACGTCGCTTATACATATATAAATACAAATTATGCACATAAATATACAATTATATGACAGATATAAAAATACAATTTGCCTCTCTCCACTCTTTGCCCTCTCTCGATTACCTCTATCCTCCTTCTCTCAATCTCGCTCGTCTCTCTCCTCCCTCTCCCAATCTCGATTGCTAGATATACAAATACATATGTATATCAATTGCATATATACAATTATTTGGCAGATATACATATGTAATTCGACAGATATACATATACAATTCGTCTCTCTCCACTCTCTGCCCTCTCTCGCTCGCCTCTCTCCTCCCTGTCCCAATCTCGCTCGCCTCTCTCCTCCCTTCAACATGTTGCTACGAATCATAATTAACAAACTATAATTATAAAGCATAATTAAGTTATTTTTTAGTGGATATATGTGAAAATTTCTCAATAAATAAATATAAGCTAGGGATATATATATATAATTTTCTAATCTGCTTCTGCTTATAAGAAGCTGAAATTTTTAGTTTTTTTTCTTAACAACAAAAAAACCATTTTTACTTCTATTTAAAAGCAGTTTTACTTATTGGCCAAATATGTTGATTTTCCAAAAAAAAATGTTTTTCCTCAAAATAAGTGTTATGGTCTCCCAACGGCAATGTCAAACAAGCTCTTATGCAAATGTTAGTAATTAGTTATGAATAAACTTATGTATTATTTTATGCAACGATTAGTTTTGGAGGGATTAGTTATACATATGTATTAGTTATTTCACCTTCTATCAAGCATAAAATAATATATAGATTCACTCATACCTTATACATGTATTAGTTATGCAGGTTTTTGTTTGTCAACCAAAGAATTAATTTTAGGAGAAACTATCTAATTACACAAATATTTCTATCATATTTACTAATTCTCCAGATAGTTTGAAATAATAACATTTTATCTCACTAATTAATAATTTCATACCAGATTTCAAATCAGAGACACCTAGATACATGTTTTTTTGTTATCAGATACACTGAAATATGGAAAGAGGCAGCGAGAGCAGGATGGAGGTGAGCGAGATTTGTCTATGTATCTTAGATACATGTGAATCACACTAGATACATATAAGATATAAGATACGCGAAAGATAGGAGAGTGGCGAGCGAGATGGGAGGAAGGCAAACGAGATTTATCTATGTATCTCAAATACATGTGAATGCACTTGAATACAGTGTATCTAGAACAAATTACATCTAATTTTGACCTCATGTATTACGAGATACATGTATCTAGACATATGTAGACGTACCAAAATCTAGTAAGATTTATAATATTTGCAAACTAGAGTGTATCTAAGTAATTAGCTCCTAAACTAGTGAGATTTATGTAAGTTACCCTTAATTTTATAAATGAATAACTTATTTTCTATCTACCTACCAACATCTTATAAGTTATACAGAAATTAATACATAAATAACTTGTTTCTTATCCAACTAACTGACGACCCCTAAAGAATTAAGACCGAACAACACAAATATCACTAGGTAAGGGTCTAATTACGTACTTTTTGTGTTTTTGAAATTACAATTCATATCATATTTAGCACAACAAAATCATATATCTGATGCATCCAGATACATGTATCTCGAATACATGCGAAGTAAATACATATAAGTATGTGTACTTAAGCTTGGGATGTAATTGCAATGCTAAATATTAAGAGTAAATCACACATCTAACGACTTACTATGTTATTTGAGTTAAATCTTTTGTTGAAAGATAATTATTTTTCAATAATGTATTTGATCAAAATTTTAGTATTATTGTATATAGATTAAACTTTACAACAATGTATATGAATTATACTCCCTCCGTCTCATTTTATGTGAGGTAGTTTGACTCGGTACGAAGTTTAAGAAAAAAAGGAAGACTTTCAAAACTTGTGGTCCAAAATGAATGATAGAAAATTGTGTGGATGTAAATCATTTCATTAAGGGTAAATTAGACATTTTATAGTTAAATTGTTACTTAATATAGAAATGTGTCATTCTTTTTTGGACGGACTAAAAAGGAAAGTAAGTCACATAAATTGAGACAGAGGGAGTACTTTTTAGCATGTATCTGAATGTTATTGCGTGTTTATTCATCATTTAAAAAATGTATTTGAATTAAACTTTATTTTCTTAAAAAAATCTACAGAGAACATACATATACAAAGTTGACATTGTAACTAATTCATCTAAAATATGAGATGAGCTTCTTGCATGGTTATTGTACCTGATATTCAATTAAATGTATCTGAATAACTTCATGAAATATTTATTAGATACATGAAATATGTATTGTAGTGACGATGTATCAGACATCATATACATACTCATTGTGTTTCAAATACATAATAAATACATGTTGGATATATATCATATACATGCTGAATATATTACAAATTCATGAAGTATGTCACATCTATCTATTGTAAAGTATAATGATAACAATGTCAGAATCACCACCTTCATGAGAACTAGTAGCCACCACATAAGATGACCTTATAATAAAGTACTCAAGAAATTCAAATCGAAAAAGGTCTATTTTGGATAGCTTCTTGATGGTGTGTTGTAACTCTATTAACGATCTTTTTGGTTAAAGATATTTTTAGCAATTAAAGTAGTTTAACAAAATCTTATATCAACGAACTTTCAAGAAACGAACTTAGTATAATTATACAAAATTAGAAAACAATATCAATTTACAGGACTTAAATAATGAATAAAATATACGGAAAAGGGCCTAAAATACCCTCAAAGTATTGAAAATGGTACAAAACTACCCTACATCCACCTATTAGCTCCAAAATACCCTTGTCATCCACTTTTGGGTTCAAAATTGACCACTTATTTAATGGTTTTAAATTTAAACTATTTAATTTTTTAAATACATGGCGCTCAACTATTGGTTATAATATAATTAATTAATACAATTTATAAACTCACCCATTACTAAGTAAATCTGCCCCAAACCCGACCCAATTAATAAACCCGCCCCAAATTATAATTGTCCACCTATTAAACAGAACCCTTCACTCATCCTTTCCAACGTCGTTTCTTCCCAGTCAATTTCTTCCTAGCGTTATAAAATCATTGTTCTGCTTCTTTCTCATTTTCTTTACTTTTTTGTTAAAAATGTCAGTTTCAACTTCAATCATGTACATGTAAGTTTTAATTGATGGCAAGACATTTTACTGCTAGAACTCTTGAGAATTGTGGACATCGATTCTATAATTGTCGTCGTCTTTAGCCAAATTCTTGTGGTTATTGAAATTGGATTGATGACAAACTTTCACGACATGTGTCAACATGCGTCCAGTTGGAAATGGAAGAGGTTTTTTTCCATATTGACATATTGAATGATAACATGAGGAAAATTTCTATATGAATTTGGTTTGAATGAAGGTTGGGACATCTGTTTAAAAAAGAGTTAGATGGACATATTTTTCAAGTTTAGTTTATCAACTGGGAGAAGTATCTCATATCATAGAAGGAGTTTTAAATCACAAACATATGTTCTTATAGTTAATTATAGTAACAAATGAGCTACCAAATTGCCCAAAAATAAATCTGATTAATATGTGCTTCATCATATTTTTTGTCTTCTGCCATGGTCTTCATCATGCTCTCTTAGTACCAATACAGGGGTTTATAAATATCCTTCAAATCAAAATCTTCAATACCACCCATATCCTCCACAATCTTTTTCAAATGGAATCTTTCTTTTCGAATCCAATTCAACTTTTTGATTATGAATCATCGTGAAAGTTTGTCATCAATCCAATTTCAATATCAAGCATACTGAGAATAACTGAATAAGACATGAACTAATGCGGAAGCTAAATCGATAATTATCTGAAGAGGAACAAGCCAGCTAGTCTGAATGTATAAAACATGCTAAGAGTTTAGTGATAACTGAAACAACCACTTAACAACTCAAACTGAATCTACTACTATGTCTGAAAAGCCTCTAACTGAGTTGAGTTGTTGGGACCTAACTCTAACAATAACTAAAAGTTGAATATAAAGACTAAAATGGAAAGCATGTTTATTGTCCTCGGAATATGAGGACTCACCACTGAACCTGTTGAATGCGGACCGAGAATCGATCTAAGCGCGATCTGGATGCTGAGTACTTGATCCTACATCATGAATGGATGTAGCGCAACGTATGCATTAGTATTTGGAATGTACTGAGCATGCATGATATATATAATAAGCTGAACAATGCATAACTGAGCAATGATATAATCTGAGTAGAGATATAGATACTGAAAAGCTAAGCTAAATGCAATGACCAAGTACTAATCATGAACGTAACATGCTGAACTGAATGTTGAAGTATTTAATGAAAACATGGTCAAATGCACTAAGAGTCTGACTATGGGAGCTACTATTAACTGACATAAACCACGTGAGCTAAACATGGAGTCCGATGTATACGCCCCATCGAGAGGACCCAATATACCTTGCCAGGGGTATAAAGGCATGTCTGCATGATCACTAAATCGGATGCCCAACAAAGGGGACTTATAATCCTACGGGGGAACGTAGTTCTGGGACTATGAGGGTACGTTGAACCGTAATCCAACTCAGTGCTAAGTCTACTCCCAACTGAATATGTATATGACTGAAATGTAACTGAAATACTAAATAGCTCAAAATACTGACATGCAAATCCAAATCTGAGAATGCAACATTTATATGCTGATAATATGACATTCAAAATCTGGAGACTGATTATCTATTTAACCGACCTAGCAAGTGTAATTCATGAACTAAGAGAATCTACACAAACTAGGGTTCTGAGTTTCATACAAGGAAGTAAACAACGTTCCCAAAAAAATATGATATTTCGATTTAGAATACTATAACAGCTAAATCACAACAAATCTCCAATGTCTTAGAAACCTTAGGTTTAAACATGATAAGTAGAATCAAGGAGCTGACTGAATTTTAGGGACCTAGTGGATGAAAGAAACCCACTAGTGAAATCTCACATACTTGGTGATGAAATCTACAGAGAAATCTTTGAATTTCGGGGATGAACTTTGAAGAACATTGCTTCTTGTTCTTAGGAGGTTTGGTAGACTTTTCCTCTTCTTTTTGCTCCAAGAATTATTTTATGCATGTATTAATTATGTAGAAATTAGTTATATATGCATTAGTTATTTCACCTTCTATCCTCCATAAAATATTACATAGATTCACTTATATCTTATTACATGTATTAGTTATGTAGGTTTCTAAATTGTCAACCAAACTTCATATTAGTTTCAGCCTTTCAGGAGAAACTACCTAATTACACATTCCTACCATATTTATTACTCCCTCCGTCCACAATTGTTTGTCAGGGTAAGGTCATGCACATCCCTCAAGGAAAATTTAATAAAAGATGTAATTTGACTAATATAACCCTACTATACCAAGAATACCAAAAGTCTACATAATTTTTCAATTGAACTACACTATCATTAAGGGTAGAATTGGAAAAAAGTGATTAATTGTTTCTTGATTGTTTAAATTGACAATTAATTTTGGACATCTATTTTTAGTATACCTGCCAAATAATTGTGGACGGAGGGAGTAATGGAAAAATCACTCCACACATTTATTTAAGGGTTAATATTACAACTTTTAGATCTACTTTTTTTTTTATATTACTACTTATAACATTTTAATTACAAGTATTAACAGATTAGTTTTAATTTATAAATTAATTTATTTTATTTTATTAACTAATTAATTATATATTATTAACTAATTATATATTATATAATGTTATATAATTAATAGGTGAGAGAAATAATATTAATGAAAGAGAATCAATTTGTAATTATCT
Organism: Solanum chiquidenum; assembly: GCA_029582725.1. Lineage (NCBI taxonomy): Eukaryota > Viridiplantae > Streptophyta > Magnoliopsida > Solanales > Solanaceae > Solanum > Solanum chiquidenum. The sequence continues at coordinate 3,055 of JAJOOS010023095.1, read as the reverse complement.
ATTACATCTTTTAAGAATTTTTTAAGCTTATCACATGCCAACCCCACGCCCACCCACAAATCGGTGTAACTCCTAAAGCCCTTGTTGCTTTAGTCAAAGAAGGTGTCACACCTTCCTCTTTCCAATTTTCACCTTCAGTTTCTCTTTCACTTTTCTTTGTTCTTTTACCCCATTCTAATTAACAAAATATCTTTTTCGTAAATATAGTAATTTATAATTGACAAGATAAATCGTTCCCTTGATTTTCTCTTAATTAGTTGACTCTTTGATTATTTTATTATTCCAAAGATAAACATTTATTACTATTCAAATATTATAAATTTATCACCGTAGGTTTCATTTCTCTCTTTAATCTATCTTTTTTGCTCTTCTTGATGTTGTTTTTTATTTAAATTTTGATGTTGTTTTTTATTTTTTTAATCTGATTTTTTTTTTAGAAATAAGAATTCTATATTTTTGAAAATTTGATTTCGTATTTTATTTTGTTTTTAATCTGGAACTTAAATTTTGAACTCGTTTTTGGTGTGTTTTTTCATATCTAAAATACTTTTTTGTGGGTGAAATATGTATATTTAATTCTAAAATTTGGTGTTTATAACTATGTGTGTGTGTGTTATATATATATATATATCGATGAATTAATAAACAACTTGATTTAATTAATATGAAATCATAAAATCTTTAATAATGAGTTTCTAAATTTTAACCTAAATATGGTAAAAAAAATCAAACTTAAATTCGGAATATAAATTGAAGAGGGAGAAAAATATAGTTCTTGTATTAATTATTGCAATTCAAACTTTTAATTATAATATGTTTTGATTTTTGGATGATGTATATATTTCTTTTGCTACAGTTTTTTACAACAATATATAATATGCATTGTTTTATATTGTCAGATACTCGGATTTATTCTTCCTAGATTTATACCAGCTGGATACCAATTTCATAGATTTTTATTTTTAGTATTTGTTCTAAAATTTCAAGTAGGATACCAAGTGTATACAAATTGGATATCAATTGGATACAACATTATCTTGTTTTAGGTTGTCTAATTTGGTTGAAATATCAATTACATTTTTATTTTTTTCATTTCCAGTGGGATATATGTTGGATACGAACTGGATACAACATTAACTTGTTTTAGATTGTCTAATTTGGTTGAGATCTCAACTACATGTTGGTTTTTAAATTTTTCCAATGGGATATCAGTTGGATACCAAATGTATATCAATTGGATACAACATTAACTTGTTTTAAGCTGATTAATTCAGTTGAAATCTCAATTACATGTTGGTTTTTCAATTTTTCCAATGGGATATCAGTTAGATATCAAATGTACACTAATTGGATACAAAATTAACTTGTTTTAGGCTGACTAATTCAGTTGAGATCCCAATTATATGTTGTTTTTTCAATTTTTCCAATTGGATATCAGTTAGATACCAAATGTATACCAATTGGGTACAACATTAACTAGTTTTAGGCTGACTAATTCGGTTGAAATCTCAATTACATGTTGCTTTTTCAAATTTTCCAATGGGATATCAGTTCGATGCCAATGTATACAAATTGGATACAACATTAACTAGTTTTAGGTTTGGCTATTTCAGTTGAAATCTCAATTACATATTTTTTTCAATTTTACCTCTGCAACATCAATTAGATATCAAATGTATACCAATTTCATACTAAGATTTGACTTAATTTTTCCAGTCAATATCAATTGCATACCAACATTACATAGTTTTTGACTATACATTTGGAAACACTAAATACACATATGATTAACTAGTACACATAATAAATATTCTGAAATTATAATTCATTAACTTAAAAGACAAAATAAATCAAAACATGAGTTTGTCACAATAAAACGACCAAATCAAAATAAAAATAAATTATGTCTTTTTTTTTCAATAGGGTAATTTGAACATGTCTTCATGTTGTGTCCCTCCCGAGAACATGTACTGCACGTAACCTTAGACCTCTTGAATTTCACATCAGCAAACCCTTTCCAGCGTTCAAGTTGTGGTCTCCCTACAGTTCTTTTTGAACCAGACCGCAATAATTTATGCTCCGACACTTTTGGAATTGCATATTTTCTTGTTTTATCATAAATTATTGTGTCAGTATTACAGGATACAAAAGTACAAATAACTTTTATACATATGTTATATCAGTATACGAATTTCATTCCATTTTTATGCATACTCTATACCTATTTCATTCCAAAAGTAAACACTGATTTATGCCAGATTCATGCTAAAAAGAATATAAAATCATACAATTTATAAGGGATAAGGGTCTGAAAAATACCTCAACTTTGGTCGGATTTTCTGTTCCGATACTAAACTTTCATAAGGACCTATTACCTCCCTAGACTATTTAATACCGTATTTTTTACTCCCTGAACTATTTAATAGTATATTTTAAAGGTATATATGTGCCCACGTGGACACATTACTATTTATATTTTTGCATGTCCGATCTGGCAAAGCTGGCTCAACATATGCTCTAGATTTTTTATGTCCACGTGGACAAATATATATGTTTAAAATACGGTATTAAATAGTCTAGGAAGGTAATAGGTCCTCATGAAAGTTTAGTATCGCAACAACAAATACGACCAAAGTTGAGGTATTTTTCAGACCATTATCCCAATTTATAACTAGTAATTGTCTTTTTATTAAGTACACCAATTTCATCTCACTATTATGCACAATTACATATCAATATAATGCCAAAAATAAAAATTGAATCATACCATATTTGTGTCATAAAAAGGGAAAAGGCATAAGTACCCCCCCAGCCTATACCCAAAATCCCTGAGACACACCTAACCTTTACTAAGGTCCTATTACCCCCCTGAACTTATTTTTTTATTAATTTTCTACCCCTTTTTGGCCTACATGGCACTATCCTTGGAAAAAAAGTCAACATGCGTTGGGCCCACAAAATAGTGCCACGTAGGCTGAAAAGGGGTAAAAAATTATATATAAAATAAGTTCGGGGGGGGGGGGGGTAATAGGACCTTAGTAAAGGTTAGGTGTGT
>JAJOOS010023094.1:0-24864 GCA_029582725.1 Solanum chiquidenum | reverse complement strand
GAAATCTCAGTTTCCTCTTCTTTTAAAAATGTGAAAACATTTACTCTTGGGAATACTTAGTTCCCATATATTATTTTAAAGAAAATGACTTGACTCTACTCTTTCTCAACTCAAGTGCTAAAGTCTTAAAACAAGTTTAGAAAAATGTGTAAAAGACTTCTGAGAATAAAGTTCATGCCGAATTATGGACGTGAACTACTCAATTCAAGGTGTTCAATAACCATATTTATAGAACTCAATACTCAGAACTCAACAACTCAGAATACAAGAAATTCTATGGTAATACTCATTTCAAGAATGCTTGACTCGGAGGGTTCATGCGGAATAATGGGCATGAACTACTCAACTCAAGGACTCAAAGATACTTCTCATCTCCAGACTGCTCGACTTATAGAGTTCATGCGGAATTATGGGCATGAATTACTCAACTCAAGGACTTCATGGGTAACATGTAATAGTCCCATGATTAGGAATATAATCTCAAAATGGGTTAGGAACTCAATACTCAAGACCTAGAACTTGAAGATACTACTTCTTTCAAAGATGTTCAAATTATGAAGTTCATGCGGAATTATGGGCATGAACGACTCGATTCGAAGGTCTACATAATAATATGGAACTCGTGTATACGACTCTTCTCATTCTCATACTTACTCCCTCAAAACTTAGCTCAAATCAATAGTTGATCTCAAAGGATTCACAATTGAACTCAAAGACTTTTTTGAACTCTACTATTAACTCTCTTTTGAATTTCAATTATTAATTCAAGAGTTATGGTTAAGGATATGAAGGATCTCGTGATGATAAAGTAGCCTCATGAATACATTCTCCTCATTCTCATACTCACTTGCTCGAGTCTTGAAACAAGTTATTAGAAGTTTGTAGAAGACTCCTAAAAATTACTCAAAGGGACTTTCTAAAAAATGTTCGAAAGAACTCTCAAAACTTAACTCTTAGCTATACCTTGAATTTGAATTATGAATTCAGGGTTATGATCTGTGGTAGGAATGATATAAAGATGATCAAAAGTGTTTTAGATAGTTAATCATGAGAAATGGTTTAAAAACACTGTCTGGGGAGCAAGTTCGCGACGCGGAGATGCATTTTAATATTAGGTCGCGAAATAATTTTTGAACAGTGGGGTCCGCGATCTTTCCGCGATGCAGAGAGAGAAAGTTCACTTTTAAAGAACATGTTTGCGACGCGGACCTGGTACTGGTTTTCTGCCCGACTTTTTCTTCCTCGTTTTTTAACCCTAATTCGCCTAAATTCGATTCTTTTTCTCAATTTCTCTTTAGATTCCTATACCCAATACATGTACACAAGAATCTAATCAAACACAACTCTAAAATTGACACGATTTCCTCAAGAACTCATCAATCTAATCTAAACTCAAGAACGAAAGCCAATTTCAATAGCACAATTCAAGTACACAAGAATCTAATCAAACACAACTCTAAAATTGACACGATATCCTCAAGAACTCATCAATCTCATCTAAACTCAAGAACGAAAGCCAATTTCAAGAACACAATTCAAGAACATCAAACCTTCAACTTTCTAGAATTAATTTAACGTTGAAATTAACATGATTGGCATGTGGGTGAACAAACCCAACACTATGGAAGCTTACATACCTCTTAGGGATCAAAAAAATGGTGAAAATACGCAACAAAACTTAAGAACCTCGACGAACGACTTGGTCATTTCCTCTTTTCTCCTTTTTATTTTCTTTTCTCTTCTTGAACTTTCAACTAAAACCCTAGACGTATATTAGGATTATAAAATTGAAACTAATCGGATTAGACCCTTAAAACCTTACTAAAAAATAATTAAATCTGATTGGGTAAGGAAAAGACCAAAATACCCCTTACTATTTTTGGGTAACTTTCCTTAACTGGACAGCTTGACTTTAAAAGGGCATATATTACTCATCCGACCTTGAAACTTAGAAAACTTGGTGGAGTTGGAAATATAATTCAAAGACATTTCATTTGATATCTTATGGGCCATCTAACTCATCATATACCGAAGGCTATGGTCATTTGAAGTTGACCTAAATCTTAAAGGAACCTAGGAATGACTTGAATGAACTCTCTTTAGTTCTTCTTGGAACTCAAGGTGCTACATCTAGTGACCTTAACACTTAAGAAATTTTAAATTCCTCGGTAAAATCTCACTCACAACGAAGGATGGTTCGGGTCTTTGTTCAAAAAAATTCTGGGGTGTTACAATATCTCCCCCTTGGGATCATTCGTCCTCAAATGACGGCTGGACTGGGTATGGAACGAGGTTACTCTTACTAAGGTATGAGTCTAATGGTATGCTCTTACTATACTAAATCTTAACCCAAATCCTTAGGTTCTGGTTCGATACCTCTCTATAGGGAATCTCATCCCAAGATTATTCCTCTTTACCACCACATTGGGCTCATATCAAGAACCACCTAATGTTTAACAACACCACATTCAAGCTTAGTACTCTAACAACTCCATGGACTCCTACTAACCACCTCATTAAGAAATTCTCAACACTTGACTTGATTTCTCATCTTATCATCTCCCCCTTAGGTCTAAAGTTAACACTTGAAAGCTATGAACTTATTCCACATTGACAACTCAATTATGTTATCTAGGCATAAATGGAAAATTATAACTTAATTGGAATCTTATCTGGTAACATACCATCTCAACACACCTCTTAATACTCTTGTTACTCTTGTGACTTAGCCACACTTCACTGCCCTTATCTAAACGTTAGGGTCTCTCACTTGTACCACTCATATTTATTGCAGCTTATCACCTCAATTCCTCACGTACTCTATGTCAAGTCTTCTAGGATTAAATCTCAAGACTAACATCATCATCCCCGTGTTACCAATCTTTTGGTCACGACACTCATCTCAAATTCAAGCTTAATATTTATGACTAAACCTGAATATCAATGTGATTGCTCGCTTACTATACTAACTTACAACTACTGGATACAAATTCAAAAACACTCGTCCACTAGGACCTTATGACAAATAGTCAATCCTTACCTCTTAGTATTCATACTTACAATTTACTATCACATTTTCATTCACAACTTGAGTACTATTCACTCATTCACTATACATCAATGCCTAATTAGTTCTATAACACTTTGAATATTCTGGGCTCTCCCTCAAAATCATAAGCCTAGCTTAGATCTATCACCCCATGAATACTCCTGCTCTTCTATTCAACACTTACACTTTGTCATTTCCTACACAATGACACTTCATCACCAAATCATTTCTAGCTACAACACACTCTACCTTTTATGATGGAATCTTCATAACTCATCACTTCTTAGTCTACTCATAAGGGAAAACTCCTCATTACTAACTTACTAGGTGCATGCCTATAGTAACATAGCTTGTCAAACACCATCTCCCGTACTTAGATTACTAAACCTCTACATACTTCCCTCTAACTCTGGGCTCTTTCACTACTACTGCTCATGATCTCGTCATTCATACTATCTTTTAGGGTGAAAATACTACCCAAGCTCTAAACATACTTTCTCATAAGGATCTCAGCTGAAATAGGACTTAGAGAAGAGAGTACAACTCGCTTTTAGCTCAAACGCACGATTCATATGAATATGAGTGCATTTCCTCGAACTCAATACTTAAATCACTCGCAGGCTTCTCTTAAGCCCTTATGCAGTCTCATGACTTCCTCAAGAATTTTTTTTCTAAGAGCAACTCATCGATAAAGGACTCACTTTGCTTTCCAACCATCTCTTGTATGAGGGGTAGTCGAATAGATATGCATTCACACGAGTTAGAATAAATCTCTATGGCATATCTCTATTGCACGATTAAAAGTATGAAAGATGGGAAAATTTTCTAAAATGTTTGTAGTCCCTTGTTTATAGAAGTGGGCCCCTCACAACTATAAACAAGACCCTACTTGACACGATTTCATAGACACCCTAGGACACTTGAACTCTGTGCTCTGCTACAAAGTTTGTCATGACCCGAGGTTACACCCTAGACGTGGCCGGCACTCGAGAACAATTTCTGGTCCCCAAGCGAACCCTCATCCTGGTTGACTACAAGCGGAAGACTAACTCAAGCATACAAAGCTTAAAACATAATAAAATTCATTGAACTCAAATACAAAATCTTTAACTCAAAAGATTAACTTTGAATAAAATAATATATTCAACTCGCCAGAAATAGGTAACTCAAGTCTTTAAAACATTTAATAAGATAAATGAAACAAACTTCTCAAACTCTATTGTCTATCTATAAAGCTTCTAAATGACAAATATGGAAGTCGGGACAAGACCCACGACATCCTGACGAAACTGAAAAGTAAATGAAATCCTCCGGAAGTAAGGAGGCTCACCATAGCTAACTCGAACTGCAAGTTATACCAACGAAGCGCCTGCTGATGATCCTGAATACCTGTATTTGCATCATGAAATGATGCAGAACAAATGGCTCAGAACATGGAATGTACGAGCCTGTAAGGGGAATTCTAAAACATAAACATAAGCTTGAACTTGATAAAAAGGAAACATAATTACCTCTTCTCAACTCACTCAACTAAACTCAACTCAAGAATAAGATACTCAACTCAAAGATATGATACTCAACTCAAGATATGATACTCAACTCAAGATAAAACAACAATAAAAGATGTGATATATAGAAAGCTTTTAAAACAATAGATAGCAACTCAAAGTATTGAAGAATACAATAATAACTCAGTTTGTATATATAAAAGTACAATATAACTCTGTGGGAGTTTCTCTAACCGACAACCATCACTATGAGCTATATGATTATACAACATCTCACCCACGCTGCCAGAACTGTCATATACCTTGTCGGGATATAGAACCTCTCAACTAAGTAGATCCACTATTTTATGCTAAAAAGCACTAAGGAATCATCTAAAAAGTATGACCCTTTCTACCCACGTTGGCTACATGGTTTATGGAGACTTGAGTTATCTGAACTCGTCCCCATATCGGTGCTCAATACTACTCCAAAAAATTATTCAGCTCATATGTTTAAAAACATAACTCTTCTGTGGTTTGAGATTATTACTCAAATTTTTTTTTCTAAAAAGAGATGTTACTCAAATTGCTCAAAAACTCTTTTGGAAATCTCAGTTTCCTCTTCTTTTAAAAATGTGAAAACATTTACTCTTGGGAATACTTAGTTCCCATATATTATTTTAAAGAAAATGACTTGACTCTACTCTTTCTCAACTCAAGTGCTAAAGTCTTAAAACAAGTTTAGAAAAATGTGTAAAAGACTTCTGAGAATAAAGTTCATGCCGAATTATGGACGTGAACGACTCAATTCAAGGTGTTCAATAACCATATATATAGAACTCAATACTCAGAACTCAACAACTCAGAATACAAGAAATTCTATGGTAATACTCATTTCAAGAATGCTTGACTCAGAGGGTTCATGCGGAATAATGGGCATGAACTACTCAACTCAAGGACTCAAAGATACTTCTCATCTCCAGACTGCTCGACTTATAGAGTTCATGCGGAATTATGGGCATGAATTACTCAACTCAAGGACTTCATGGGTAACATGTAATAGTCCCATAATTAGGAATATAATCTCAAAAGGGGTTAGGAACTCAATACTCAAGACCTAGAACTTGAAGATACTACTACTTTCAAAGATGTTCAAATTATGAAGTTCATGCGGAATTATGGGCATGAACGACTCGATTCGAAGGTCTACATAACAATATGGAACTTGTGTATACGACTCTTCTCATTCTCATACTTACTCCCTCAAAACTTAGCTCAAATCAATAGTTGATCTCAAAAGATTCACAATTGAACTCAAATACTTTCTTGAACTCTACTCTTAACTCTCTCTTGAATTTGAATTATGAATTTAAGAGTTGTGGTTTAGGATATGAAGGATTTCGTGATGATAAAGTAGCCTCATGAATATATTTTCCTCATTCTCATACTCACTTGCTCGAGTCTTGAAACAAGTTATTAGAAGTTTGTAGAAGACTCGTCAAAAAGACACAAAGGGACTTTCTAAAAAATATTCGAAAGAACTCTCTAGATTTAACTCTTAACTCTACCTTGAATTTGAATTAAATTCAAGGTTATGATTTGTGATAGGAACGATATAGTGATGATTAAAAGTGTTTTAGTTAATCATTAGAAATGGTTTAAAAACACTCTCTTGGAGCAAGTCCGCGATGTGGAGATGCATTTTAATATTAGGTCGCAAAATAATTTTTGAATAGTGGGATCCGCGATCTCTCCGCGATGCGGAGAGAGAAAGTTCACTTTTAAGTAACAGGTCTGCGACACGGACCTGGTACAGGTTTTCTGTCCGACTTTTTCTTCCTCATTTTCTAACCCCAATTCACCTAAATTCAATTCTTTTTCTCAATTTTCTTTAGATTCCGATACCCAATACATATACACAAGAATCTAATCAAACACAACTCTAAAATTGACACGATTTCCTCAAGAACTCATCAATCTATCTAAATTCAAGAACGAAAGTCAATTTCAAGAACACAATTCAAGAACATAAAACCTTCAACTTTATAGAACAAATTTAATATTGAAATTAACATGATTGGCGTGTGGGTGAACAAAACCAACACTCTGGAAGCTTACATACCTCTTAGGGATCAAACCCATGGCAAAAATCCACAACAAAACTCAAGAACCTCGACGAACGCCTTGATCCTTTCCTCTTTTCTCCTCTTTTCTCTTCTTTCTCTTCTTGAACTCTCAACTAAAACCTTTGGCATATATTAGTATTATAAAACTCAACCTAATCGGATTAGAACCTTAAAACCTTACTAAAAATGAATTAAATCTGATTGGATTAGGAAAAGACCAAAATACCCCTTACTATTTTCGGGTAACTTTCCTGAACTGGACAACTTGACTTCAAAGGCATGACTGACGTGATCACTAAATTTGATGCCCAACAGAGGGGGCTTATAATCCTACGCGGGCACGTAGTTTTGGGACTATGAGGGTATGTTGAACCCTAGTCCAACTCGATGCTAAGTCTACTCCCAACCGAATACATATGAAGCTAAAATGCACTAAATACTGAATAGCTCAAAATACTGACATGCTAACTAAGAATGCAACATTTATATACTGAGAATGTGACATTCAAAATCTGGAGCATGATTTTCTGTTTAACTGACCTAGCAAGTATAATTCATGAACTAGGAGAATTTACACAAACTAGGGGTCTAAGTTTTTATACTAGGAATTAAGCAAACTTTCCAAGAAACATGCTATTTCGATTAAAGATACAACTAAATCACAAAAAATCTCCAAGATTTTATAAACCCTAGGTCTAAACAAGATATGGAGAATCAAGGAACTAACTGAATTCTAGGGACCTAGTGGATGAAAGGAATCCACTAGTGAAATCCCACATACGTGGTGTCGAAATCTACGGATAAATCCTTTGGATTTCGGGGATGAAACTTGAAGAACACTGATGTCTGTTCTTGAAAGAAACTGGCGCCTTTTTCTTTTTTTTTTCATTCTAATTTGGATGATTTTTGGAGAATGAGGGTCCTGGGTATGTCTGACTAGGTTATTAGGCTTAGAATGAGTAAAATAACATAGTTTAAGCATCAAACGAAGTAGTTTAAGGGGCCCAACGCATAGAAAAAAAAATACCAAAATGACCCTAACTTAAAAGTTGACGAAGGCCATCCACAGTGGGACTGACAGACAGTCGTTTGGACTATCGGTCGTCGTCTGGGGTCGTCGTTCATGCTCTTCCCGACATAGCTTCACTAAAAGGAGCATAACTTCTTACTCCGAGCTTGGATTTTAGCAAACTCGGTGGTGTTGGAAAGAGGATTCAATTATCTTTAATTTGATAGGTCATGGGCCACCTAATTCATTATGGGTGCTAAAAGATATGACCATTTGAAGTTGACCCAACAATCATTTCCCTCTAAATAGCTGCTGACCCTCACCTACGGTCAGACCTACAGTTCGTAGGTCCAACCATAGACCGTACTGGTCGACCGTGGGTGGGATCAGAGACCATCAAACTTTGGACCCCAACGACGGAACCAACCTACTGTCCGTGGTTCACGGCCGTAGGTGTCATCTTTAGATCCTAAATTTTCCCTAAGCCTGGGACTGAACCACGGGGGCCCATCTATGGTCCGTGGTCTGACACACGCTCCGTCGGTGGCTTTCGTTGGTTCTGACACCAGGTCCTGAAAAGTTGCATTTTTCTATTTTCTCGAACCAGAGGTGTTACAACCTTATTCAACAATGAATTCCACTTTAATTTAAAAACTAGAATACTAACCAAATTATGTTAATGAAAACACTAAACATAGAATAAATCAATAATATAGATAATATGAAAAATCGAAGAAGTAAAGGTTGAGAATGAGAAGAAAATGAAATATAAAAAATAAAAAATAAAAAATATATATTTTTATAAAATTTAGAATGATAAAAATAAAAAAGAATTTAAAATAATAGAAATAAAAATAAATTTAAACAAAAAAATAAAAATAGAAATAAAAAAATTAAAAGGTAATCAACTTGTAATTACACAATGTAATTACCAGCAATTCACAGCCGTCTGTGAATTATAGAGTGTAATTATCCCTGTCAATTACACCCAGTTACTGTTGACCAAGTAATTACATGGTCAACCAAATATGTCAGATAGTGTAATTACACTCAATTAGACCAAATCAAATAACCAGGGTGACTTTCCAAACAAACCTTAAGAGATAACTAAGGGCTTGTTTGGAAGGACACCCTGGTAATTGAATTTGGTGTAATTGGGTGTAATTACACTGTCTATCATGTTTGGTTGGACAGGTAATTACTTGGTCAGCAAGTAATTGGTGTAATTGGCAGGTAGTAATTACACTCTCCAATTCACAATTTTTTTTTTTTATGTTTTAATTTTTTTTTACTTTTATTATTTTAAGTTTTTTTTTATTCTAAAAATATATATTTTTTTATATTATTATATTTCATTTTCTTCTCGTTCTCAATCTTACTTCATGTGATTCTATACAATTTTTCCGTATTATCTATTTCTTTATGCCATGCTTATTTTCTCATTAGCATAATTTTATAAGTATTCTAATTTTTAAATTAAAATAGAATTTATTGTCAAGTAAGGTTATAGACTTACATTTTCTTTTTTAAAATAAAAATAAATTCATATTTATGTATGCTATGTTGAAATTTGCGATAAGAGTATTATGTTTAAACTTTTTTTTGAAATTGATAACTTATGTTATATTTTCCGTTTCATTTGTTTAAGTAATATTGAATTCACATTGCAAGTCATTTTTTAATTAGACTTGATAGATTATCTTTTTGTCAAATGTATATGACATTTTATTTATATATTAATCTTTTTATCAAACATGCATTTCACGATGTTCGTAGAAACTTCATACTTTTAGTTTTTTATGATCAATTCAATTGAAATATATTAATTTTAAAAAATATAAATCAATTAGTTTTTCATAATATTAGTTAAGAACATATGTTAATTAATTAATATATTTTCAAAAAATAATATATATCTTAAATATTTAATTTAATATCATTTATAAAGTTTCTTATTTGTCTAGTATAAATTTTAAATAATTAATTTTTATTTTTAAAATTTAATATGATTTTATAATTGCAATTGCGCATCCAAACAGAACATGTGTAATTACAATGTGACATCCAAATAGGACATGTGTAATTACAGTGTAATTACACTGTGGTAACCAAACAAACAGACCCTAAGTAATAAGAAACTCAATTCCTACTATTTGTTTGAGATATGTATAACTTTTTTTTCCCAGAAGAAGAGTTGTTTCATTTTTGGTTCTTATTCGATTGAAAAAGAGTAAGACGTGATTTGTATGACATTAAAAAGATCTTATTCCAAATAAGATTAAAGTTATTTGGAAGGAAAATTAAATAAATACACATTCAATAAGTATGATTTTAGAATTGATTGAGTATTTTTTTTACTTATGCAGAATGTGACATTTGAACTAATCAAAAGGGAGTGACTAATTTAAATATAATTAACATTAAACTCTCCTCAGGTTTCGTTTTATATACATCAACACCCTCTCCGGTGCTTAACAATTTATTATTATTTCATTCACCCATTCTGTTGGCATCTGTATACTTGTCCAACAACCCATTGAATTCTCCAAGCAAAGGGTTCCAATCACTTATGAATTCAATCCTAGCAATGGAAGAAGATGAACAAAGACAGTTAGTATCACAGTCGAATTCAATGACTTCTGCAACTCTGGGTCGTGTTATGAACACATTACTTACTTGTAAGCCTAAGAAGCTTCAGGAAACCATTTCTCATCTTGAACCTTCTCCGAAAATCGCACCTATTGGTGGTAAGTTCCAACTTGTACGTAATAATTGATCGAGTTTGGTTCTCCAGATGAAAAATAATTTTATATTTTTTGCCAGTTTCCTTGGTACAGTCTTTATGGTTTCTTTCCAAGTATGTGAGGGATGCTGCTGAAAAGGAGTTATATTTGAACCAAGTTCTTGTTCCTATGATTCAACATGTAAGAACCAAACAGCTCCTTTTGTTTGTTGAAGTTTTCTGGGAAATAAATTGTTTTATTGGGTTTAACTTCAATTTAGTCCATAAAATGAAGGGTTTATTGTGAATCTGTTCCTGGGATGCTGTATATGTAAGAAAAGGGAAAAAACTTGAATCTCTTTGATATTGATTAGTTTAATACTCCCATCTTCCTGTAATATTTGTCACTTTAGCGTTTCAAGAGTTGAGCATATTAAACTCTACCCATATTGGAGCATTTAACATTGGTCCATCATTTTCAACCTCAACTTTTGTTAAACCTAAATGATAAAAATTATGGGATAGAAGAGTATATTGTACTCCCTACTTCCCGGTCTATATGATGGTTTGTGAATGGATGGATGTTAGTTGAAAAAAAAGTAAGTAATAATTGAAAAGTTAGTTTGATAGAAAAGATATTACATCAAAGTTTGGAATTTTGAAATTTGAATAAATTTCAATTTAAATTCTTGAAAATAGTGAAATGGTGTTAAACATTTTGGAATATTCTGAAAAAGTTAACTGTTATAGAAATTGGGGAAAGACGGAGCGTTCAATTAGGACTTAATTTCAAATTTGTCCACGCTACACAGTAATGGAGTGTTTGCCGTGAATAATCAGCAAGAAGCTCTTTCTTGCAGAAGTTAAAGGTCAGCATTATTTCTCATCACGACTAGGTAAGATGGGTTAGCTGCTTTAGTGCCCATGTGCATCAGGTTAGTCTTGAGTGACTAACATCATTCATGAAATGCTTGAAATATCCACACTGCATCATGTGCGTGAGCCGCAAAACCACTTAACATTTTTAGTTTATCACATGACTTTTTTTGTTCTATTGAGATAATGTTGTTACCATAGAACTACTTTTGTTGTACATGGAAAAGGCTTTGGAGATGGAGGTGAATAAAAAATTGCTCAGCTTAAGTTCTTAACTAATGGCCTGTTCTCTTTTCCTAGCTTATGTTCTTGCATTTGTCATCAACTATTAGCATATGCTCATGCTTTTCTATTTTTGGGCTCAAAAGCCTGTTACATGTATTTTTACCTGTTCCCACTGTTGTTTTTTTAATCATCATTGATAAAACTTTTGCCAGTCATTGAGATTTATGGGGTCAAAACATGGCAACCAAGTGATGATACTTCTCAATTGGCTTTTTGAGGACAAAATAAGTTTCCAGGCTCTAGCAAATGATCTAAAGTCCATTTTATCAAGGAAAGAGGATCGTTATATATCCCTTGGTTGGTGTACCCTTGCACGAAGTCTTATTGAATTTGAGGTTACTATGGACAAGCTCGTTACACGTGGTAAGTAGAGCTTTCTAAATTCTGTTTCTGTTTAAACCCCACAGCATTTGTCTTTCATTTTAAATTGGAGTATACATATGCGATCCACATTTTTCGTTGATCTGTTATTTCTCTTGACCCTTTCTGCAAGAAAAATCCAAATGCCAATTTCCAAATTAAGTTGACTGTAAAATTATGCTGGTAATGGTTGTACTGTATGCTTACATTTAATCAAGTTGGAACGCTGGTTCAAGTCTGCTACTTATGTAGCTGTTTTTTTTTTCTTTTGACTACATGTCTCGAGGACCCTTTATGTTCTCAGTGCACTTCAAAAGTTTGAGCTGACTGCTTAGCAGTTTCTGTCTTCAAGTGTAAAAGAAATAGCTTGTTGTAAGAGCTACAATTGTTTCAGGGGGAGAAGTGGTATTCATAATGTCCTTAAGTATTAGATTCATTCCTTGGCAGCTACCTTACCCAAGGATCAAACTTACCAGAATGCTCAATTGAAGTAGTTGATCCAACACAGTAATGGCCATTAGCAGTGCTTCTTCCCCACTCTGTATAGTTATAATAGAGGGCAAGCTAGCATTAGCAAGGCAAATTTACTTGAAGCAATAACTCTTAGGGGTCATTTGGTAGGATGTATTAGAGAATTTAATACATGTATTAGTTATGGTATTATTTAATCCTCTTTTTGATAGGATTTTTAGTGTATGTATAACTAATACATGTATTAGTTATACACCCTATAATACTATTATAGGGTGTATAACTAATGCATAGCAAACTATGGTATTAGCAACACACAAGTTATTAACACATCAATAAGCATGGGTAAAGATATAACTGGCCTTAATACACCAAACCAAATAATGGATAGGAAATAGTTCAAGTATAACTAATCCCAACATTACTAATAAACCCTATTCAGTCCTATTCTTAGACACTCCACCAAATGACCCCTAAGGGTGGGAGTGAATGCACCATTGGGGGATGGGGCACAAAGGCTAAAAGAAGTAAGGTGCGAAGGGCACTCCTTAAACTGCTTTATCGTTGAAGATGAAGGTGTGGGAAGACAAGGAATAACATGATTAGTAACCTCTGGCAACATTCTTCCTGTATAGTAGGAAATAATACTAGAAAAAGAGAATTCCTTTTGGTTAAGATAAAGATTAATGGTTAAAAACATTCATGGGTTGAAGCAAAAGGAGCTCAGATCTTTGGGCTTTGTGCCTTGTTTCTAAGATCTAGTGGATAGCTTTCATATTCCCTCGGGCTTTCATTCAGATAGAGGGGCAGTCTTAATTCATCAACCAAAGATGAAATAAGAGAGGCAATTTTTGAGATTCTTTGACGCCAAAAGCCCAACAATTGGCCACTCGGCACCGTCGGATCAGTAAAGCCGACTTTCGTCCCTGCTAAACCGGTGGGTCTTGCAGTTAAGCTCCCTTCTGCCTTTGCACTTGAGGGCCAATCTCTGGCGGGCCCGAGGAAACCAAGCCCAAGGGTCCAGTAGGATTACTTGAGGCTACCCTTAAACCCTAATTCATGCCTATATAAAAGGGCTAAATATTCTCTTTGGAGGCATCTTGAATATTCCATAACATCTTGGAAGATTCACAAGGAGATCAAGACATTGACTACATTGTCTTTCTCAAATTTCTTCACATACACAATTTTATGTATGAAATTGGAAGATGAATTGTTGTTTTCAAGCATGAATTGGGTCCAAGATTCAGGCTAAAAATTTCTATTTTATCGAATGCAATTAGCTCTGGTACCTAACTTGAGGGCAGGAATTGTCTTATGTTAGGGTAGGGGTAGTCCGAGGTGGTAAGGGCCGGGGGATTCACTTTTTGATAATCAATAAGTAGCGTATTTTTTTTTTTTTGAGACAAAATAAGTAGCATAGGCTTTGATACGCTTGCAATAGCGATTCTTACCAACTATCTTAGCGACCTCTATCCAATGCAGCAACTTCGTCACCTTACTGTGCTATGAGAGATGCTCCGTTTGTTCCTCTATGCTCGCTTACGCTACAAAGTAATTTAAAGGAGCAAGATGGCTAAACTTTGTGTTAAGCAAGCTATATGACCAGTTTACCTAGTTTGGGCCTTGGGGTAGGGGCTGCTAGAGTCAGTTCCTTAAGTCTACAAAAAGTTGTAGCCCTAAAAGTTGCTCGAGTTAGGGCTGAGTACGTAGTATGTGAAGGAGGAGATTAAACATATACGGGGAGATACCCAAGCCAGGAAGATTCTTCTATAGGGTATTGGACCCAATGTACAGGATAAAATCCTTTCTTGCAGCACTACAAATCAAATATGGGATACTCTTCAACTTAACTATGAAGAAAGCCCAAGAACCTATGCTGAGAAGGGAAAAGATAGACGGTTCATGGCAAACAAGGAAAAATCGGACTTCGAAGAAAGCATGACAGTAATTGCACAATTTGACTCTGAAGATGAGGATGATAACATTGAGACAAACTTTACTGAAATGAAGGATGTTATTCACATCTATTCCAGGAAAAAACTAGAGTGCGTGACTCACATTGACATTAATGCCTTCAAAAATCTACACATTGAAAAGAAAAAATGGATGAATACATATGTTACCCTTGAGATGGAAATCAAAAACTTGGGAGAGTGTAAAGAGAACTTGGAAAATATGAATGAGTACCTCAAGAACTAGGTTATCGTTCTGAGCAAAGGATACCATGAGTTAGAAACTTAGAAAGATAAACTCCTAGCTGCATCTACAAAAGGGAAGGATTAGGTTGAAGATATTCAAGGGAATCTTGAAAAATTGCTAGGAATTGTCAAAACAAATTTCCATAGAGAATGAAAGAAACATGGTGCTTCAAGAAGAATTAGAAAGGGCAACAAATGAAGTGAAGAGAGCACTTGGATGGAACAGGTCCTCAGAAGCACTAATATCTCTACATGAAAACCACTTCAAAACATACAAGGATTGGGATACAAAAAGAGAAAGACTCCGTACAATCTCAGGAGTATATATGTCTCTATCCCATATAATCGACTATGCACTAACTGTGGAAACAATGGACACTTCAAGGACACATGCATTGCCAAATTAAGAGCAATTGATAGGAACATACAATATTTTGAAAAAGAGGCATCGAAGGAACTAGGTCCTTCCCTAATAAATGCAAATCTATCAGGATGGACTTGAAAGCATTCGACCTATCCCTTTTCTGGACAAAGCAACCCAAGCATCCTGGGTTCCTAGATACAACATTTGATTCGGTTAAAAGGGCTGTAGTGAGAGGAAGCTAGAACATATGTGAATGAATTAGACATATGTCAAGTAGAAGTGAGAAAAAAATTCTCTCACTTATGCCTAGTACAGAAGGATTATGGGATGCGTTCTGAGTAAAACTATCCCACTCCCATGGAGCAAAAAATAATGAATCTTGACAAAGATATATCACAGGATCACAACAAAGGAGCCATGATCTGTCATCCCAGATACCGTATACTGTTGCTGGGAACCTGGTTCTTGGAAGGGAGGAGGCTCGTACCACCTTTTCTTGGAATGGAGGCGGCGCAGGAGAGTTGACGAAACTGATATCATATCTCCTCTGAAGAACCAATAGAGGAGTCCTAAAACACACAGAAAACTAGGGCATGGAACTCCTCTCTTAGTCGAAATGAAAGACCAAGGTAGGACGAAGCAAGAGCATGTGTAGAGGTCTTATCGCATGACAAAGAAAAGAGTGATATTTCCTCCTACTGAAAGCTCATGACGAGGGAGTGTGGGATGCATAAAAGCTTTGAAGAATCCCACTCCCATGTGTTGAAGATGAGAAGACCGGCAGATGAAGAGTGCCACAAAAATATGATGGAAGAAGCAGGTTCCAAGGTACTGCAGAACTAAGGAACCTGGTTCTCTGATGACCTGAGCACAGAGACGACAACAGTCTGGTTCTAAAATTGTCAAGATCCAGGGAAAGTTAAATACAAGAAGGGAAGAAGAGTGTGGAAAGACAGAAGAGCCTACAAAAAACAATAGCCAAGATCCACACAGATATATGGCTACAAATTGAATTATAAACTTCTTGAGAGCCTAGGTGAAAGAACTGGTTCTCTAGAAGATGAAGATGATGTGCAGATCAAGAAGAGAAGCATCAATGAACCAAGTACCTCAAGCAAAAGACAAGGAAGGGATTATGATTGACAACATGATTGAGGTACAGTTCATCAGAAGATCAGCAATGAACCTGGTACCTCAATTACAAATTTAAAATTTTCAACTAATTAGTAAGGTAGGGGTAAGGCTGCATACACACCACCCTCCTTTGACCCCACTTGTGAGATATACCGGGTATATTGTTGTTGTACAATTTTAAAATTTTCAACTAATTCACGTGAGTGTAATCTTAAATTCAAGATTCTTTTTGTTTTTAAAATGATAGTAGGATATATATTTGAGATGTGAAAGCATTTTTTTATATGAAATGGTTCCTCTGATGAATAGAGTACGAGTATGTTTAACATAGAAATAAGCGAAGTTTCAAGTAATTTATGTCTGAAAAATAGAATGAAATTTGAAGCTTTTGAATATAATTACCACAAATTCTTAACCCTCCTTGAAGGTTGGGGAGTGTAATTGCACTCCTTCAATTACAGTCAATTCAGCACTAGCCAAATTATTACTTGGCCTGACAAACCTATGTTGCTCGGACTCTTCACAAATGTCAAGGGGTGCATGTCGGATTTGCCGAAAGTAGTGTATTTTTGGAGAATCCGACATGGGTGCGGCATCGAAAGTGAAGAGTTTGCGCAACTTAGAGACAAACGAGTCAAACTGTGTAATTATTCTTAATTACACTAATACACTCGTTCAATTCCAATGGGGCTTTCGAAACACACCTGAAGTTCCTTCTGTGGCCACCCCAAAATGTTTCAGCTTCCCTCAAAATGAAGTTCTTTCCTTTTAGTGCTCCCTTGAAATCTTCATAAGGTGACAAATCACGCTTATTTGTAAGAACTTTCAAACATTTAATATAGCCCCTTTCTGGGTACACATAGTAGAAATTAACATCAATTATCAGTTCTATCTTAGCTGCACCCGATCAAACTAAGTCAAATGAAATTGGGATATCATTGAGGTCTTATTTGCTCTGTGGAATTGGAGAATGGGAATATCCTTTTGCTCTGTGGTCCATTGGAACCTGTTGCCCACTGTCTGAGCAGATAATTTTTAAGCTTGTTAAGTTTTAGTTTACAGAGTATTTTGTTTTTAATACAGGGGTTCGATGTAGATACGATGCACTTCTGAAGATTTTCTGCACATGTATGCCCCATCTTGTGTCTATTGTATATGACGGAAGGTGTGTGTATTTCCTTTCTTTCTTCCTTTCGTGTTGCCTGTCATTTCCTCTTTTCCTTTGTATTAGATGCTCATCTGTTACTGGTTGCTCAATGTTGCTAACTTTTACAGAAAAGTAAATGATAAAATCTCATTGCTACTATTGAAAACTGAATGGGAGGTAGCGTGCCCCGTGAATTAATCTAGGTGCACGCAAGCTGGCCCAGACACTATGATTATGGAAAAAAAAACTGAATTTGAAAATCTTTCTTCTACCAAACAAAAGAGTGTAGTGCTTCACATACCTTTAAACTTGTGTTAGCTCTAAACTTTATGGTCGATGAATAACATAAAACTCATGTCAAAGTTTTTTTTAATATATATCTCAAAGAATATAAGGCAGAAGTACAAAAAATTTCTGGATGGCTGTCTTATCGTTTAACTTTGAGTTTGAGAAATGTCATAATTTGAGAATGCATACCTACCAAATAAAGAAAACGCATGTATATTTTAACTAAGGGAAATTGAATTGTTTCTGGGTAACTTCATTCAAACTTTTGCTGTCGGAAGCTATATTTCCACAATCACTTGAGTGAGCTTAGACTGTGCTTCTGAAACACACAGTATTTGTTGACCTACTTTACATTTTTAACAAAGGCGCCTAAGTTTGCTTCTTTCAAATTTGTAGCACAGTGCAGGGGGAATTTGAGCTGCCAACTCGCCTTTCAGTGGCTGCTGCTGATCTAATTCTCTCTCTTACAGAGGCATTAGCAAGAACTAATTCAGTGTTAAACTGCTCAGATGACAAGCATAAGTCAGCTGCTACTGGTGAAAGAAATCGCCCAGTCATGTTGTTACCTTCTACACCGACTAAGAAGAAAGTGAACAATATCAGTAAATCCTCAGATTATAAAGGCATGGAAATGAAGTTGCTACTTTGGGACCATTTGGATAACCTCATAATTCTTGTAGAGAGACTTACAGCTGTATGTTCCATAACTTGTTTTATCTGTTCAGTGCTACTTCATAGATGTCAGATTTAAATATCCTTTACTATCCAGTTTGGCCATGAATTTTATTTCATTTTTTTCAACTTAAACTTGAAATATTATTTGCAAATCAACGTATGTTCTATGATTTGATCCATCATTTCAGCTTCAACTTTTTTCCAATTAAATTCATGTCCAAATTCAACTGCAAATGCTCTTTTCTTTTTCAACTTCAACCAAGTATTGTCCAAACGCCTAATTCGGTGTACCCAATTGATGTCAATTTTTGTTGGTACCCAATGTTCTGTGAGTAAAAAATCTGTTTCTGTCAGACTAAATAGTTGGTCCAATGAAAAGTTCTATGTGCAAAATATTTCTTGCTTAAATCTGGTAAATCAGGATGCACTACGATGTGACTAAAGATATCTTGATAGATAATAAATGTAATTCAAAAGGGTTCCTGTAATGTTTCTTATAAATTATTTTCTTGACCTTGTCGAGAAGTGGGAAATCTGAAAAGCCACTTGTCAAATGCTTCAATTTTCACATATAGAGTTGTTGACATGCAGTGGAGTAGAAAAAGCAGGCCTTTGCATGCAAAGGCATTAGAGAGAGTTCGTAAGTGGTTGCTGGGGATGCAGGAAAATTATATTCACGAACAAACCAAGGCAGGTTTTACAGTTTTCATCCTTTTCAGTTTCTAGATCATCTATTATAGCACTTTTGTTTTGTTCATCATGCGCCATGTATCATTACTTTAGACAGGTTCAGAAATGCTGAAGAGAGGAGTGTTACTTCTCTCATCTTGTTGGAAACATTATGGCATGTTGTTGCACTTGGAAGATAACAAATTCCCTCAGCAATATACAGAATTATTGGAGCAGTACTTATCTGGGATTCAGGTTTGCTATACTATCACCACATGAAGTCCTTTACCTTCCGTTCTTTCCTCTTGCATTTGGTCTCTTTGGCCTAAACATTTATATATTTCAGTGTTTAGTGTATAGGCATTTCATTGTTTTTGTTCTAAATTGTTGCTTCTTTATTTTTGTTGAAATGGGTTTTAAGTAATTCTAGTGGTTGAAATTATGGCCTATTCAGCACCCAATGGTGTGGCCTAACGGTTGATGAAATGGGTGAAGCCTTGGAGACTAGATTTCAAATCCCAACATGAACAAAAAATATAGGGATTTCTTCTCATCTAAGCCTTGGTGGACAAAGTTACCAGATACCAGTGCTGGTGGGAGGTAACAGGTACTCAGTGTATTAGTCGAGGTGTGTGTAAGTTGGTCCGGATGCCACCATTGTAAAAAATAAAATAAAATAAAGAAAATGTCCTATTCACTTGATGAATATATTTATCTAGAAGACTTGGATTGTTGAGTATTAATTTACAGATGTCCTATCTTAAAGAGTTTCCTGTTGGAGGACAAAGTTGCCAGTTTGTAAAAACTTGTCTAGAATACAACTTCAATCTGCAACTGAAATATGTGGGACATTTAGGACTTCTTTACTCGGTTTAAACACAAGAGACTAGCAAACTGACTCAGTAGTACTTTTGTTGTTTTGATAATTCATGTATTTGAAGAAACTGAATTTCTGGAAATTCTATTCATTTATAGATTCTCCAAGCTCTCAATTTATTCAACAAAAAAATACAAGACTAGTCCATTTTAAAAAAAGGAAGCTTGTACAACATTTTAGCAGACATTTGTCCAAGTAGTGAAGTAGGTTTTTGGTCATCAGTAGTCAATATATTTATGGATTAAGATTTAACGTGGTCATGCCACTCAGAATCATATGTTCCATCTTTCTAGCAACTTTTTTCATCCTTTTCAAACTATAGTTTTAACTCATAAATGTGTGCCGTAAGCTACTCTCATTCTCTGACATGTCTTCTCCAAATTCATTGTCTCTTTGCCTGTCAGTACCACCACTTCACTACTTTTGCCTCTCTATCTCCATCTCTCCAGAATATCTATCAGTTGGAATTTCCCTTCCTTACTTTGTCTCTCATAATCATCTAAATAGGGATTACACCTACAACCATAACATTTAGGTGGTGAGGGTTTGCTCTGACCTTCTGAAGGTTAGATTTTTTTGTTATATGCTTGAAGTTTTATGGTTAGGACTGCTTGCAATTGAATCTGTCTTTCAAGTGTGAGGTTGAACTCTTTCTTTATGGTTTGCTCTTAACTTTCTGAAGGTAGATTTTTTACAATATGCTTGAAGATTTATGGTTAGGGCTGCTTGCAATTGAATCTGAATGTCTTTTTTTCTTTCAAGTTTGAGGTTTGACTCTTCCTTTTACTTAATTCTGATGCATGATACTAGTTCTAAAATTTGGATTTGTTCTGAAAGTTCAGTGAGATAAAACTGTATTTCAAAAGCCCAGATAATCAAAGAGTTTCGGTTTGGAAGCTGAACTAGTTTAAATGGTTTGTATTGGGAGAACTAGAAATTTCAGTTTACCAGGTGAATAGCCAGTTGGTAACTGAATTGACAGTTTGAATGCCCATAGATAAGTTGTTCTGGGCCTACTTAATGGGTGCTTCTTTTGCTTTGGTGATCACCTTTGATAAAAGGACTCCTGAACTAACACAAAGAAGTTAAAAATGACATAAAAGTTTCCTTTCATGTGTCCTGACTCTTGACTTAGTCGCTCTTTTTTTATATATCAGAGTATGTGAATTCTCTTTTTCTTATGTCCTTCCTCTCTATTTTACTCCAGATTTAAAGGAAAAAACTTGCAGTTTTATGCAGATAATTATGCTGATGAGTCTCCTAGAAACAAAGAAAGTGGAAGAGAGACCATCATATTTTTCCTGAATTGCCTTGCCCTTCTGTTGGGGCGTCTACATGGAAAGCAGTTTGAAACTACCATTGAGGAATATGGATCTCGGCTATCTCAAGCGATCATATCTCAGGTAGAATTACATGACTCCTATAAAAGTTTGCAGCCTTTGGTTGTGAAAAAGATTAAGATCTCTCTGAGATTCTGGAGCAATTGCTTTGGTGAAGTACACCCTCGTCTTACTTATCATTACAGTCCATTTAAAAAAGAATGCCTCTTTTTATTGGCAGCTCTTTAATTTCAAATTTTCATATGACATGTTTAAGACCACAAGATTAAAGAACATTTTGGTACATTCTACATATTTTTAGTTTAAGACCACAAGAGTCAAGGTCTTCTTTACTTTTCAAAACTTTGTGCCAGGTCAAAACCAGTCAAACAAAGTGAAACAGAGGGAGTAACTTTCTTTAGTAAGATGATGGTTCTTAGTTATGCGGTCGGGAGAAATGCATCAAGTTGCTTGACTAACCATCAGAGAGCTAGCATATTTCTGGTGTTATAATATTTGAATCAAACATTTCTGAATTCTGGTTGTTGAATTTACTATAAGTAATTTTCTCTATTTTTTGGTTGAATTTACGGTTTTTTCTCTGATGCTGATAAATTACATTATTTTTTTGTATATTGAAGCTTAATAGTGTGGATGATGAAGTAATTGACAGTTCACTCTGCATCTTCAAAGCTGTCATCTTTAGGACAAATAGTAGTTTGTCTAAACATTCTGCAGACGTTAGACAGATTAATGCTCTACTGCCGATGTTACTAGACCTTTTGGATGAACGAGACAGTGCAGCAAAAGCTGTTATAAAGCTTTTGGCTGAGTATTGCTCCATGTATGTTTATATTGTAATGTAAACTTGTTTTAAGCTTTCCAAATGTATTTTCGGGGTTAAATAGAAATGTCAATTGTTGCTTTGCCAGATCCTCAGATACTCAGTGCTTGGGAGAAATTCTCAAGCGTCTTATTTCCGGGAATGTTTCACAGAAAAGAAATGCTGTTGACTTCATTTCAGATCTTATCCATATGTCTATGCAATCAGATATCGTGCTTCCTCCTCCTATCTGGTATGATGTTGCTTTGTAACATTGGCTTTTAGTTATTAACATTGCTTCACCTTTTAGCACCTTATACAATGTCCAATAAATACAATTACAACATAGGAACCTGAGAACCCTGACTGAACTGCTAGGTCGAAGTGTTTGCACAAAAAAAGGAGATACAACAATGAGTCAACTAGGGAGGTGAATTTAGAAGTCTCCTTATAGGGAGATTTTTCAACCTGTTGGGAGTACGCTAAAGGGCTTTTGAGTCATACAGGACCGCTATATTTAGATTTTTTTGTAGAAGAGTTATCTATTGAACCAACATACTCAATGCCCAACTTTGTTACCTTCTTCTTAAAAGGTTCTCCGGGTCTGAACATTTAATTGGAAGCTTCAAGGCATTGGGAGGAGTAGCTCTGTGCAATTATAAACTCCTTTCAATGCCTTTATGTTCCTGATGTGGGGCAATATGTAACTTAATACGTGTCCACATGTGTATTACCCGATTCTTAGTTCATATATGGATCTAATGTGGACTTAAAAGTGTGAAACTGTACTTACAATATGTTGGCACAAATACCATGTAAAAATCTTAGGAAAATTGATTAGCGTAGCACCATTATAAACCCCTTTGAATAACTTCTATATATATCTGATATAGACCATATGTAATTCAAAAGAAGGTATATTTACTCAAATTATCGTCATTCTGATTTTTCTCCTGAAAGAAATAACTGATGTCGGAAGCTTTCCCTGATTGAATAGTACATGAATATGAAGTCACCACAAAACCCCTTAAGGAACAGTGGGTGCACAGATAAATCACTGTACATTCAACTATTCAAAAATTCCAAAATTACTGGTCCCTTTTGCAAAATGCTCCTATATCAGAATATCTTTTTATTTTCCCTCAAATTTAGTTAACAGAATAATTAGCACTTCTCTTTGCGAAATTCGCAGGCAGCGTTTATCATGCCACCTATTGGATATTCTCCAAGATGAACAAATGGTAATTAATACACAGGCTTCCAATTTGATTCCTTTAATAGGTAAGGCTCCACCTTTTGGCTTTTAGCTCAGTTGTCTTTGTAGTACAATGGTATGTTATGGAAGATGCTTTACTGTGATACATAACTTTTGAGGGAAAATTCTTCATTTTCTTGGTCTTATATGAACATCCCACTTCTATTGTGTTTAATGGCCAACCAGGTCTCTCTTTTCCTTATTTCAATTTGGAACTACCATCTATAGAGAAAGCATTTAAGCTGGCTTCTTCTTCTGTTTGGCATCCAAACAACAGTGGCTGACTACTCAATGACTTTTTTGTTTACTGCTGCAGACCCTTCGTTTACTTTGCCTGCACTAGTTTGTCTTATTTACTCGCCACTTGAAAGAGTACACTCATTGGCAAGTGGCACACTCATTGCGTTATTGAAGAATTACAAGCATAATCCTGATGTTATATGCCTGCTGCTCGACTGTCTGAGGTATAATGAAATAGTTTTAATTGTTGATGACAAAAGCTTAAGTGAGAAGCATGAAACAGGAGTAATTTTGCACTCTCTTTATTGTAACTTCTTATTTGTGTGTGCAGCAAACCCTCAGAGAACCCAGACATATGTGATACTGCTGATGGTGTAGAAGGTATGTTCAGTTTTTTCCTTTAAGCTGCTCTGGAGATGGTTGGGAGTGCACAGCTAGTGAATATTAAAATAGTTCACCACATCATGAAATTTGAGATCAGATTTAAATCCCACAGGCCGATAATGGTCATCTGTAACAGTCATAGAGAATAAATGAGGAAATAAGTTGATTCTAACTAGGAACTCAGTTAATTGAGAAATCAGTTTTTCGCTGGTATCCTTTAACCTAAAAGATATTTATCTCCTCAAAAGTTCTCTTCTTAAAGTAACTTCTTATAATGGATACTTTTGTAATCGTGACAGAGTAACTTGAAGCTCTTGGTGGCGGATTTGTTAATGAGTGCATTTAGTGAAAAGTTCCTATTTTAGGATTGTTATTTTGGGTGCTATTTTTTCCTGGTTGCTTGATATTTATGGTTTTCCGTACTTCCCTTAATGTCTTGGAAATGTAAGTGATTTGTGTATTTTGAACAAAAAAGGCGCTTTTTGGGGGTTCATTTTGCAGATGGGATTTTATATACTAGTGCATCCCCCAAGGTTATACTCATGTATAAACATCACAGTAAAGTGAAGTTTGAATACTGTGAAGTACTTAAAAGATTCGAAGTTTTGTTGCAAGCCTTGGAGCTACATTTTGCTCATTTGAGGTGATCATTACTTTGAGTAGAAAGATTATAAGAAATTTGACTGACTAAATCTTTACCAAAATAGCTTGCGTCGGAAGGGTGTTTTCTCGAGTATTTTTGCAGTCAATGATTATGGGCTGTTGTGTGCATCACTTTTACATGTAAAGTGCAATTGGGAGGCTCTAGGTAGATAGTGTTTTCTGTCATTGTAATTATACATCTTGTCCTCTATGTGCAATCCTCTTCTTCTCCATCAACTGTGTTTTTTTTCCGGAAAACACTAATCATTAGATAACTACTGAAAAGCACCTTGATTCATTTTTGCTTCTCTTCAGGAAATAAGACTGATATTGATAGAGTGCTGAAGCTGCTCCCTGAGTGGTCGAAAATGGTTAGTTAGATTTTCCACTTTGCTTAATTGACTCACCTCATGTCGTTTGATTGATTCTCTATATGCAGTTCATTAGTGACTACAACTGAC
>JAJOOS010023093.1:0-26953 GCA_029582725.1 Solanum chiquidenum | reverse complement strand
GTAAAGGGTTGTGTCCCTACTTATGTTTTGTATTTGTGTCTAAGATGGCCATGTGAGACTTAGACTTTCGCTGTGTGTTTTAAAGTTGTTTTAATGAAGTTTGAATGTGTGGATGTAAATAAGTTTTTTATTCCGCACTATTTTCATTATTGAATGCAATGAATGACTATGTGGCTTGTATAAGACCCCTTCGGGGTCGAATACGCCATGTTACGACTAGGGGGTACTTTCGGGTCGTGACAATCACCTACTTGGAAACCAAGCTTGAATCCCCCTAAGGCACTTGAATCTTCCCTTTCTAGATTCTTTCCGCTTGTTTGTGGTCTAAAAACAACAAATTAATGCAAGGATCAATAAACGGGGCCTAATTACCCGGACTACAATCGAAATTATCAACCCTAGGTCAAACCCAAGATCCCAATACCCAACTTAGGGCTTTTTCCACCATTAGTTTCAGGTAAAAACCCTCCCCCAATGATAATCACCCATGAATCTAAGTTTTACGGATTGAAAAATGGATTAGGGGAGTAAAAACCTTACTTTTAGCGCTAGAAGAGGTGGAAAACTGCCAAGAACTTGCACCAGTTCGTCTCTTAGCTCTCAAGACCAAAAATTGTAGAATAATAACGTTTTTGGGGTTTTTCCCCGACTTAATTCGCGATTGAGCCGCTACGGCGGACCCCATCCTGCCACAACGGCTTACACAGAGACAGAGAGTCAAAATTTGAGTTCCAAACTCCCATATCACAACACACCTTCAACCCATGACGTTCAAAAACTATCGTTTCACGCTAAGATCAATTTCGGGAGTTTCACTTGCCCAAATTCGATTCTGTAAAGTCGTACGGGTTCCTTAACGTCTTAGATATCTACTCATGTGATCAAATTCATAATTAGATCCCCCATTCATTACCATATTTCCCTAGACCTCACCTGACTCAGATTTCGTCTAAATCTGGACTAGGCTATAATTTTTCGAGTTACTACTCAAAAGTTTTATGGCCCAAATTATTTCCCCATTGGCTTTTCTATAACGGCGGGAACAGGTCGTTACATTAAGTCCATCCAAACAGGCTCTTAATCACTAGGTGGGAAACAATGCTATCAAATTGCTCTACAAATACTTTAATCACTAAAAATGGGAGCACATGTTTTAATCAGTAAAAATGGGTCTAACTTATATTTTACCCAATTCATATTTTGCTCAAGCCATCTTAAAATGGGCAGATTGAATTACAATTTATTTTTTCTTAACCCAATTTTAACTTATCTAGATTTAATCCAACTCGCCCATTTACTGTCACTATTTTAATAATAAAATATTTCTTTTAAAAAAAAAATCCAAAATGAAGTGATATAGCTCTCAATTCTGTCCCACAATAACTTCACCCAACTATTCAAGGTTCCCTATATTTTACAACACATGAAACAACCTCCAATATAATAAGGGCCGTTTGAAAATTTGAGATAAAATTATAATGTAAAATTATGATATAAATCATATGAAATGAAAATAATGTTGGAGTTTATTTGATCGTGCCATTTGAATTTTTTAAATTGTATTTTTTCTCATAAACATAAAATTTACATAAGTTGTGAAAACTATCAAAATTGTCTCAATTCTCTGTACAATCTTATCAAAAAAATAAAAGTTTATAACAAAAATATAATACATTATTATAAAGTTATTCTAAAAACTATAACATTTATTGATTGAATTTTAGTTCAATAAAAAAGTAAAATTGAACGTTAGTTGTAGAATACTACTTTTTAATAAAATTGATCATGTATTTTTTGCTCATCAGCTTAAAATGTACATAAGTTGTGAGAACTATCAAAATTATCTCAATTCTCTATACAATTTTATCAAAGAAAAAACAAAAATTATAACAAAAATATTATACACTATCACAAAGTTATTCTAAAAAGAAATACAACATTTATTGATTGAATTTTAGTTCAATAAAAAGGTAAAATTGAACGTGAGTTGTAGTGTACTGCTTTTAATAAAATCAAACATGGTTAATATAATTAGTGATTATACTATCACTTCCTCCATCTCATATTAGTTGATCACTTTTCTTTTTACACGCATATTAAGAAATCATAAATAAGAAGATAATTTTACTAGCTAATACATCCCTTAAACCTTTTGAAAATTTTACAAACAAATGCGAAAACTTTCAAAAGAAATTAATTGTAAGGGTAATATAGAAAAAAATTAATTAATATTTTCTTAATTTAGTAAGATGATCAGCTAATATGGAATAATTATTTTTAATAAGATGACCAACTAATATGAGACGAAAGGATAAGTTATTTAGAAAAGAGGAAATTTCGCTAATAGCCACTAAAAATAACTTAATTAGGTTTCATAACTATAGTATGTTAATTATGATTCATAGCTACATGTTAGAGGTAGGAGATAGGTGAGTGAGATTCGGAGAGGGAGGAGAGAGGTGAGCAAGATTCGGAGAGGGAGGTTAGAGGCAAGCGAGAGTGTATATATATTTATGGCATCATTAAGGTTTCTTGTTCACACCTTATTCATTAGTCAATGATACTATAACACTATATATACATATTTATAGGGAAAAGGGTAAAAAACGTCATTAAACTATGTGAAAGGAACACAACTTCCCTCCGTTTATAGTTTGGCTCAAAAATACTCTTACCGTCAATACTTTGGCTCAAAAATGCCCTTAAACTATACGAAAGGAACAAAAATGCCCTTATTGTTATTTAATGGGTCAAAAATGCTCATTTTCCAAATAAATATATTATTGTTTTCTTTTTAACACATTCTTTTTTTAATAATAATTTTTTAAAATTAGCAAATGTTTATCTTACTTCAATTTAGAAAAAAAAATAAAAAATGAAAATATTTCTTATTTTATTATCATTATTTTTTTATCGTTATATAAATATAAATTAATGATAGATATACTATAATCTTATAAATATGACATATATTATATGTCGAAAGGGTAAATGAAGTTATTCTGTTTTAATCGATAAAATGAGATTAAAAAGAAAACAAAAATTCCTATGTTTGTTATTTGTTAAAGTGATTTTAGAAGAAAGAAAACAAGAATAGTGTTCTTTAATAATATTTTAATTAGAAAGATGTGTTTAAAAAGAAAAAAATATATATTTATTCAGAAAAAGGGCATTTTTGACCCATTTTGTAACTGTAGGGGCATTTCTGGACCAAAAATATTAACTGCAAGGGCATTTTTTGAGCCAAAGTATTGACGGTAAGGGCATTTTTTAGCCAAATTATAAATGGAGGGCATTTTTGTTCCTTTCACATAGTTTAAGGGCATTTTTTACCCTTTTCCCATATTTATATATTGTTGTGGTATTATTAAGATTTCTTGTTCAGAAATTAGTCATTAGTCAATTATACTATATATATATAATATACTAAGATTTCTTGTTCAAAAATTACTAATTAGTCAATGATACTACTAAGTAAAATTTATGTCACGCCCCGAGCTACCCCCGAGACGTGGACACGGGACCTAGGATCAGAAGTGACCCTAAGTTAATCCTGCTAGCATAATCATGAGCATACTAAAGATAAACTGAGAAATAAAACTGTTGCCGAAGCTAATCATAGATAAATTCTAAAATGATGGGGAATACCCATATACTAAAACTGAATATCAAATCTGAGAGTTTAATACAAAAGAAACATCAAACTCAAATACTACGCTGAATCTAACTATGTCTCACATTAGCCTCCAACTGACTAGAAGTGTTGGGACATGCCCCAGCTAAGTCTAGAAAAACTGAAACTAAAAAGTTGAAATACTGAAAGATAACATGACTATTGTCCTCGAAGAATGAGGACTCACCACTGATGTTGCTGAACTGGAGATCGGGAACCGATCTAAGCGTGATCTGGATGCTGAGAATCTGAACCTTCATCACAAAAAGATGTAGCGCAAAGTATGTGTCAATACTTGAACGGTATTGAGCGTGCAGGATAGAGTAAAGCTGAAATAAACATATAACTGAACAAGCAATGAAGCAAGAGTATAATCTGAACATGATATAGATACTGAATACTGAGCTAAATGAATGCAATGACCAAATTTAGACATGTTGATGTTAAATACTGATTATACTGAAATGTGGTCAATGTAATGGAGTCTGACTGAACTGTGGGAGCTACTAATAACCGATAATAAAACCACATGAGCTAAAGTGGAGTCCGATGTATACGCCCCATCAAGAGGACCCAATACACCCGGCCAAGGGTGTAGAGGCATGATGGCGTGATCACTAAAATGATGCCCACAAAGGGGACTTACAACCTACGTGGCTCGTAGTTCTGGGACTATATGGGTGACTGACCCTAGTCCAACTCGGTATTATGCTACTCCCAATAGATGTAATGATTAACATATTATGACTGAATTACTGAAATATATTGGATAGCTCAAAACTAACTTGCAAACTAAGAATGAACATTTATATACTGATAATGACACATTCAAACTGAGGCATGTATATTTGAAATACTGAAATATCTGACCTAGCATGTGTAATTCAAGAACTAAAGAACTACCAAGCTAGGGTTCTGAAATTCATGCAAGAAACGAAGTAATAACATGATAATCTGATGAAGTTCTAGAAACCCTAGGTCTAGTTAATAATAGAGAATCAAGAATCTGACTGAAATCTAAGGACCTAATGGGCAAAAGGAACCCACTAGTGAAATCCCACATACCTGGTGACGAATTTCACAGAGAAATCTTTCAATTTTTGGGCTGGAATTGATGGAATCTTGTTGCGTTCTTGAACTAGGGTTGCTCGACCTTTGCTCCTTTTTACGCTCTATTTTCTAAGTTTTGATTAATGATCTGACTTACGTAAGTTCTAGTTATGTTTCTAGGCTAAAACTTACCAAAACCATGTTGTTTAGGGTTAAAACGACGTAGTTTAGGGGTCCAATGAAATAAAAAAAGACCAAAAGACCCCTGACTTAAGTTGCAGACAGGGCTGACCACGACCACTTCCACGGACCATGAAAGGGACCACGGACCGTGAAGTGGGTCGTGGTCTTGGTCCAAGAGCTAGGGGTTCTAGGGTCTGGTCCACGAGCCCCTACCACGGCCCGAGTGGAGGACCACGGACCGTGAAGGTCCTCGTGGTCCTCACTTGGGCTGAGGTCTGGAGGCTCAGGTTTGAGGACCTACTGGCTGGCCTTCACGGACCCTACCACGGGCAGTGTGGAGGACCACGGACCGTGAAGGTCCTCGTGGTCCTCACTTAGGCTTGGGGGTCTGAAGGCAAGTCTAGGGGGTCTACTGGTTAGATTCCACGAGAGCCACCACAACCCTTCATCAAGACCACGGACCGTGAAGGTGACCGTGGTCTGATGTTTGTCCTAGTGAAGCCCAAGTCTTGACCACGGGCAGGTTAACGGACCGTGGACCATATCACGGTCCGTGAACCCTGCAGTGGTTCACTGGTACAGGTGAAATTCTGCAAATTTTTTCTAGGTCTGATTTTTGAGGTGTTACAATTTCTTTCTTGATATTGCTCGCCTCTCTCCTCCTAGTATGTATTCATTTTGATACAAATTATTTTATATATATATTTTTTCTCCAAAATCCATCAAAAAAAAATATGCTACATCCGTTTAGAAAAGAATGACCTCCTTTCTTTTTTAGTTTATTTTAAAAAGAATGACATATTTCCCTTTTTGGTAACATTTTAGTTTCAACTTTCGACGTGACATATTTAAGACAACAAAATTAAAGGACAATTTTGTACATTTGACATAACTTTCATTTAGAACCACAAGATTTAAAAGTCTAGTTTATTTTCTTAAACTCAGTGTCAAGTCAAACTAGACCACTCATTTTAAAACGAAGGGAGTACAAGAATACAAGTACCTAGCAAACCAAAATAGAAGATTTAAAAATAAGAAAAAGGGTTTTCTAGATGGAAGAGCGGCCCACAAATCGAGAATAGAAAGGGCCCAAATTTCAAGACAGAGGTTGTTTGTAAAACCCGTCATTGACTTTGTTCTACTAGTTGCTCATTACAAAGTCATTTTTGTGTATCTACAGTTTGGTGTACCTACCAAAATCCCATTACAACAAGTGTTGTAGGCAAGCAAAGGGAAAGAAGGCAAAGAAGAAGAAAGCAAGCATGGCTGCTTCATTAGAAGATGTTCCTTCAGAAAGCCTTATGTCTGAAGTTCTCCGCCGTCTGAGATGTTCTTCTAAGCCTGACAAACGACTCATTCTCATAGGTGCTTCTTCAATTCAATTTTTCAATACTCTATTTGGTTTACTGGATCCGCTTCGCCTCTTTGAGTATGCTATTATATAGCATATATATTTGTGATTTTTTCTTTCTAAGTTAAGAATCAGTCAGAATGATGAACACTTGTTGATACTTTGTGGAATTGGACTAGTTACATATGAGTTTTTAATTTGACTTAAATATTACATTAGTGATAGTTGAAAAAAATATATATTTATAATTTATAATAATGGTTGAATGTAAGTTTGATTGAGAAAATACTGCATTAAAGTTAAAATTTGAATGTTTGAAGGTGTGAAAGTTGCATAGAAATTGAAAAGTGTTGGACATTTTGGGATGTACTGAAGTGGAAAGATTTTCGGGTTAGTTGGAACGAGTATTTAGTATTGAAATGAAATTGGCATGAATAGAGTATGAAGGGATACATAGGATTTGTATCGAAGGACCCAACCTAATTTGTGATTATACTTGCTTGATGGGGACTTTAAACTGTATCTTATTGAATGTGCCAGAGTATTTTAGCTGGATGAATTTGGTAATGCAGTGTACAAATGAATAAAGCTGCATCTTTTAAAATAAAATGGAGTAAAGACTGTAGAGCATGAAGAAAGCTTCCATTTTGAGTTTCTTGTTTTCACACAACCGACCCCAACTAGTTTAGAAAGTTTAGAATTGAGGCATTGGTGTTTTATGCGTCAAACACTACTTGATACCTAGCAAAGGATAGATCAGATCAGATCATTGCGATGAACTGATGCAAAACGAGGAGTTATTGCGTCATGGGTGATTCAGAAAGTGTGCGCTTCAAACAATATGTGTGAAGTGATTTAAATGAGAATCCGTTGGTTCTTTGAATCTCAACTTTGAATAGTTTGGATTGTTATTGTATATTAGAGGTTGAAATTAGTTTTTTAATTTTGCAATTTGATTGTTATAGTACTAAAATTCATACACTTTTGGTATTTTTTTTTTTTTTTTTTGTAAATTGTGTGCTTCATTTCTCACTTGAAGTCCTGAACTCCATGGACCTTGTTGTTTTTATGCACTTTTTACTGTTGAAAACACTGATATTTACAGCTTGCGTTGATATCCAAATGGGCAGCAGAAACTTGTTTTTGTTGAAAAGTTAGCTTCAATCCGTTTAAAGCAACTATTTTTGTTAATTTTGTTCTTTTATTAACACAAATGGAAAGTTCTATAAATGCAGCTACTGTATTAAAATGCAAGATCAAGAACAAGTGTTGTTTTTTGACTTATACTTTCACAATCTTGCGCAAAATGTTTCATAATATGTATCTCATGTAATATTCTCCTCGCAAATCATTGATGTTGTTGACAAAGTGTTCACCTGGCTTCTTTGACATTGCTATGTTGCCAGTTCTCGGTTCAAATTTTCATGATATCTACTCCTTCAGGGAGTTCTACATTGATACTGAATGAAAAAATATTGTTATCAATTGTAGTGATGAAGTGATTTGTGAAGTTCAAAGTTAGTGCTAACAATGTGAAACTAATGGCAGGTCCACCGGGATCCGGAAAAGGTACACAATCTCCTATCATAAAGGATGAATACTGCTTGTGCCATTTGGCCACCGGTGATATGCTCAGAGCTGCTGTTGCTGCTAAAACTCCACTCGGGATTAAGGCCAAGGAGGCTATGAACAATGTAAGTGACAGTCAGTTTTTGGGGATGGGCAACAAACTTCGTAATGTTATTTCAAGTACTTTTTCTCTTTTTGGTGAATGATGTCCTTTTTGGGTGATTTTTACAGGGTGAACTTGTGTCTGATGACTTGGTTGTTGGTATAATTGATGAAGCAATGAAGAAACCTTCATGTCAAAAAGGCTTCATTCTTGATGGTTTCCCAAGGACAGTGGTTCAAGCAGAAAAGGTTGTCCAAAACTATGAAAATCTTGCATCGTGACTTCTCATCTTATTAGTGGTCTTACTTTTAATTGTGACGTGATACAGCTAGATGAGATGCTTCAGAAGCAGGGGGCCAAGATTGATAAGGTGCTCAATTTTGCAATTGATGATGCAATCTTGGAAGAGCGGATCACAGGCCGGTGGATTCACCCTTCAAGTGGTAGATCTTATCACACCAAATTCCAACCCCCAAAAGTTCCTGACGTCGATGATGTAAGTTTGCTAAGTTTCCATTAGTTTTACGGATTGTCTTTTGTGTGAATGGCAAAGTATGGTTGTCATACCTCTAGTGGCTGTAGTTTCTTTATTGGTTTACATACATTTGCTGAAAACAAATCATCCTCATTGGTAATCAACATTGACCTCTCTATTGTTTCTAAACTGCGGAAAAATTTTCTGGGAGTTCAGTTTCCTAAACCAGAAAGTGGTGGTAATTAAATACCATTTTCCCTATCTAGTTTCTAAACATAATATTTGGGGAGTTTAGGCGCGTTATTATGAGTCTCCCGATTTTATTTACTTGCTTAGGAAGTTCTTTCTCAAGGCACCTTTAACTTGTTCAATAATTAGCTGAAGGACGGTAGTTTCTGACCCTTAAAGTTTTCCAACGAATTACCTGTTAAGATGGCTTAGTTTTGGCTAAAACTTGTTGTTGGTCTTATGTCTTTCATTTCCAACGAGATCAGTGTTGTAAAAGCCATTGCTGGGTCGTGTAAACTGTAAAGTAATGAAGCAATGCAAAGGGAAGGGTTATGGCTTTCTGGGTGAAGCCATGCGCTTCAGAGAAATGGGTGCTTCAAAACATTGACACACAGAGGTACTTTACATTTATAAAAAAACAATGACACACATAGGGGTCGTTTGGT
This sequence comes from Solanum chiquidenum, assembly GCA_029582725.1. Lineage (NCBI taxonomy): Eukaryota > Viridiplantae > Streptophyta > Magnoliopsida > Solanales > Solanaceae > Solanum > Solanum chiquidenum. The sequence goes on along the minus strand of JAJOOS010023093.1, from coordinate 17,875 downwards.
AGGATATATTAGAGAAAATAATTCATGCATTAGCTTTGTATATTACTAACACCTTGTTTGGTACACTTTTTCAACCTATGTATGACTAATAGAAGCAGTATACACTCTATTTGGTATTATGCTATGCTATGCTGTTTCGGTTCTCCAAAAAGGATGCCGCACCGAGTCAGATCCTTAGAAAATGAACTACTTTTCAAGGATCCGACATGTACCCGTCGATATTTTTGAAGAGTCCGATCAACAAAAATACTATGTATAACTAATACATGACAAACTATGGTATTAGTAATGTAAGAGCTTTTAATGCATACATTAGAAGGGTTAAAGACACAATTGCCCCTCAAAACCATTTCCACATCCTCTACACGATATTTGTGGAGGATATTTTTGTTAACAAATAGTTTGTTTTAGTAATTATGCAATGCATGTTATTTTTGATATACCAAACCAAACAATGCATAAGAAATGTTCTTAACATAACAAATGTCAGTATTATTGATACATCCTATTTAGCACTATTCTTATACACCCTACCAAACAACCCCACAAAAGAGAAGTTGTCAATTTTTTGAATCTCAACTCTCAAAAGTTAAGACTAATGTTGGCTCAACTATGAATTCGATGCTGAAATTAGTAATTTTAATTGCAATTTGATTATTATATTATTAACTTAATATGTGTTGGATATATTTTTATGTACCGTAAATTGTGCGCTTTATGTCAAAGATGCCTTGTGCTTACTTCTGGCTATTTGTTACAAGTATAAACCTCGTCGCTTTTTGGTGTTTTTTGCTTTTAGAAACATTGCCAACAATTAACCATTTCCCTATCAAGAGCTCGATTTCTCAAAGAAAACAAAAAGGAAACAAAAGATGTCGAGGCAGTCTCAAGCCTTCAGTTATGTTGCATGGGCACAGATATGTATGTAATAGACAAATTGCGTACAGCCGATATCCTTGTCCAGTGTATATGGATATATTAACGATTTGGAGTACATAAATTCAAACTAACATAAAGCAACCTAGTCACAGTAAAGGAAAAATAATCATCAAAATCAATTCTGAATCTCAAATTTTAATCCGGGACCTGTCGTTCTTTAGTATTTCCTGAGAAGAAACAGTAGTGTATTTGAATTCATGTTGTAGCTAAAGATTATCAATGGTATTAGTTATTCGAAAATATCATTGAGCGGTTTACTGATGTATCGTTCTGCATACAGGTCACTGGAGAGCCTTTAATTCAACGGAAAGATGATACTGCTGAGGTTCTCAAATCAAGGCTAGACGCATTTCACCGTCAAACTGAGCCGGTTTGTATTTACAGTTCATTCTTACTTCCTCTTAGTGTTATAACCTGTATGTTTTATACTTTACCACAAGGATGATCAGGATTTTAAAATTTGTTTTTAACTGTGAAGAAAAAATATCTAGTTCTTATTTCTAGACAAACAATTAATTCTGATATCCTCGACAGTAGGATAACTATTCTGATTAAGATGTGTTATTTGGGTGCGCTTAAAGAATCTATTGAAACAAAGATGTAGAATTACTTGACCGTGAAATAGTGGATTAACAATTGTGGCAGTTAACCAAGTAGCAATAGACGCACAAGTATCTTACGATAACCTATCCATTTGAGTATGAAAAACTTTGCTATATGAGTTCGTATCAGCATTTTATGATATGACGGATAAATATTTCTACTCATATCTGCGTTATGCGTGCAAAAGGAAGTCAAGTTTATGTTGTGACCTTTTAAATTTGTTTGATAATGCAGGTAATCAATTATTATTCCACCAAAGGTGTTGTTGCAAGTCTTCATGCTGAGAAACCACCAAAGGAAGTTACTTCTGAGGTTAAAAATGTGTTATCTTCTTGATAAAGATCATCTATCACAAGAAAATTCAGACATTTTTTTTTGTATTATCAAAAAAAATCTGATTTTTTGTTTTGTTATCTGCGGCTTTTTGTGCAAGTCCCTGAGGACTTATTGTTTGTATGGGGAATTTTTGCTAATAATTTTAGAAATAACTCTACATTGGAATAATGATCCATATAAGCCAAATCTTGATTTGGGATTTGAGCATAGTTAATTGATATGTGATTTGATAATTATGTTTGGTTGTTGTAAAATGTAGATTATGTATCACCTGGATTAATGCTTCAAGAGGATTTTTTTTTCTTTCGAAATTAATTAATTGCTTGATAATATATATTCCTTTTCCGGAAAGCTTGGTGATATTAGAGGCGTTTCATGAAAATATTGGAAAATTTTCATAGTATAGCAAATATATGTGTTAATGTATTTATTATATATAGTTATTGTTAAAATAATCATAATTTGCAGCTACACTTAATAGCTATTATCCAATTTAGAAGTATATCTTCCAACAATTAATATATTTCGAGGCTTAATTTTAGACATTGAATTTATTTATCTTTCTTTCCTCTTCCGTCTCTTCAATGGTCCCAAAATATCCGGAATAAGCCTAAAACATGAATTTTGAGTAACTAAGCATAATTAACTATCTATCCAATCCAAACTCACACAAAACAACATGCATTTACTTTCTCAAGCTCAATCTAAAGGTTGAGAAATCATAGCCTACCGCAAAGCAGATTGCGCGCTCCAAATAACAAGTCTGGAGCTTTTTCTATGTTGTACGACCTTCGAACGCTATCGAAAAATAGTCACACAACGTCGACATAGTCGTTTAGACACCAAAAACACATTAATTAGAAGTATATCAAAATTCGAGTCAAAATGGAAATGTCAGACTTGCCCAGAAATTTCAAAATTGACTTAGTCAAAAGATCGGTTTAAGGTGTTCTACTAAACAAAATAAGGTGTTCCTCTTCTCACCTTCTCTCATATGAAGTTATTATTTATATTAAATATATAATTAAACAATTGAACATTTCATACATAAATTGTGGATAAAATTCATGTTGAAAAATAGACAAAAATTAGGGGGAGGACAAAAAATGCACTAATATTGCAAACATGACGGACTATTACGGCTCCATGTGAAAACTCAAGAATGACTTTGGATCCTAATCCAAAGATAAGAGACTATTTTTGGCCTTTTCACCATTTGATATTCGATATTTCCCGAATACCAAATTATTTATTTAATGAAGGTCATATATCAACATATTCATTACTCATTAGTACAAGTTCAAAGAGAAAATTATAGAATAAGCATAAACAATCCAAATATATATGTTTTTTTATTTGTATCAATTTATTTTTGTTGATATCTTCTTACTTGTCGATCTTCTATAATATTGTAGCTCTACATTAAAAAAATTAGAAATGATTGGAGAAATATTAGTAACTTTGTAATACCGTACCAAATCGAAGTTTAATTTACGGTCTACCAATTTACCGAATCACAATTTAAAAATTTAATATTTAATATCTACTTTTAACTATCAATTACCCGATCATCAAATCCAAAAATTTGAATATGGAATAATAAACACATAGTAGGGAAATATAGGAGGGTAAAGATTGCAGTTTATTTCCCTTTGAAAAAATTGGGATATTTGATTTTTAATCAACCCGTCAATGGCTTCCTCGTGTGCTTTTGTTATTGTTCATCTTGAGGGCTGCTGCTATTGATTCGTGAGCTGAAAAAATGAAGTTGGCTCCAAGAGAAATAGAGAAATTGATGCTCCATAATGCTGGTTATCTTGCTCAAAAACGTCTTGCTCGAGCTCAACTTCTTAACTATACTGAAGCCGTTGCTCTTATTGCAACTCAGGTATCCTAAAATCCAAACAATTTTTTATTTATTTATGTTTTTGAATGAAATCGACGTGAATGATACAGAATTTGTATAGAGGATTGAGTATAGTTGATAGAAAATGTCACTTGTGTTATTTCCAATGATATGAGAATTTACAGAGCCGATTTCTATTGGATTGAGGTATGGTTGAATGATTGATTGATTTGGTTGCCATTTGTTTGTAAATCTAATGGTAAAGGTTCTAGATTTTTAGTTGAAATTGGTGTTGACTTTCTGAATATATGGGGACTATATGATTTCTACTATTTTATAAGCTGATTGTGCATAAAAAAGTTGTGACATAGTTTTGGAAGCTTATCTGTTATTTTGTCTTGTTAGGTATTAGAATTTGTCCGTGATGGAGATAAGAGTGTGGCTGAGCTGATGGACATAGGGCGACAATTACTGGGAAGGTATACTGCACATGACAGTAGATAATATGTAGTTTAATGATCTTCTATGAGATTAATGCAACCCTTGCTATGTAAAGAAGAGATTATAATTAATTGGAGAACAGTTTGCAAACAGGCCGATTGCATTGTTCTCTATTTTATAGAGGTGTCGTCAAGCAAAAAAACACTTCAAAGTTCCACCTGTCCATGTAAGAAAGCATACAGTGTGAACTGACACAGGAAAGAGGTTGCAGGAAATAGAATAATTTGAGCATAGCAGTATCATATGCATCAGCATTCAGATTGTTAAGTGTGACTTCTTGCAGAAAGGCTTGTTTGGGGTGTATATTTCTTGGTAAAAGAACATGAGTGCCTTGGCACCAGGAAGTAAAAAAGTCATGCACCTAGAAAATGGAAGAAGGGAATCAATTAATAAACATGGATGATGTAAAGAGTGCATCGTGAGAACTGTGCATGTTAATCGATCGTAGGTGAAATCAATATGAGTGGACTGAAATGCCTCAAAGAATATATTAATTTGAATGACTGCATGCTTTTGACGAAGATCAATGGGCTTACAATTAACTTTTTTGTTGTCAGGAGACAAGTTCTTCCAACTGTTCCTCATCTGTTGGATTGTGTTCAGGTACTACAGATGTCCCATTTTCTCTGTCTTTGATGATTCTTGTTGTCATGTTCATCTGCAGTTCAAGGTAGTTGGTGACTATTCAGTGGTAATGTAATTTAGGTAGAGGGGACCTTTCCAGATGGAACAAAATTAATCACCATCCATGACCCTATAGCATGTGAAAATGGGAATCTGGATCTAGCTCTGCACGGTTCTTTCCTTCCTGGTAATCATCTCATATACTGTTTTTAGTATCTTCAACTGTAATTTTCTTCATTTGCAAGAAGTGTGGTTTTACTCTTCTCTATAGAAATAAATCTTATGGAAGAGTTACTCTTTGTACATAAATTGTGTTGCAAACCTTATTTGACTAGTTAAAGAAAAAGGTTATAGGACTAGAGTTTGAATTTGGTGGAAGAATTATTTCACTTGTATGAATAAGGTCCTCTAAATTGAGTTTGATGCTTGCTGACACACATGGCTCATTGTTGATTTGAATTTCCAAATTTCAAAGTTAAGTTGTTTTAGATCAATTGCCCAGAGCTCATTTCTAATTGAATTTGGTGGGTATTCTGCCCTAATCTTAGAGTTTCTATTCACTGGCTCATCCAGCTGAATTCTCCAGCCGACCCCCGTTCTGTCTCTCAGGACATGGTTTGGGAGGGCCTGACTGTCATCTAGAACAATTCTTACTGGACTAAGAATTTCCCTCCTGGCTCCTGCTGTGTGCAGAAATTTAGTGGTACTTCTTGCAAATAAAAATTCTGATCCTTTTAGACCCATATGATACCTAAACCTATGTGTACTTGTAGCGGCTTCATTTGAGCTACCCTTTGTAAACTCTGAGCAAGTTTTGCCATAAAGTAATATCGCCACCGAACTCTGGTAATTTCAGGAATATATTTAGCATTATGCTGTTCTGGAAGTGAATTATATTCGATAAGAATCTATACTTTAACATACTTATTGTTTGAAAGGTATGATTTTGCAGTTCCTCCTCAGGAAAAGTTTCCGGTGATAGAAGATTGCAAAATTCCTGGCCAGATGTGCTTTGGAGGTGGACTTATTGTCCTTAATCCTCAAAGAAAGGCAGTAATTCTCAAAGTCACTAATACAGGTGACAGACCAATTCAGGTGCTTGTCTTTATTGAATTTCTTCCCTCCTTTATGCTTTACCACATTCCGCTACTTGACCCTGTAAGTCCACTCCTGACCCTCCTAAATGTATAATGAAAAGAAAAAAAATATGGAAAGATAGATAAGACATTATTGGGAGAGAAATATTTGAGTGTCCTGTTAGATTCTGAGTTATGCCGAAGGTATCCTGCATGACTTACTAAAGTATAGAAGGGGACATAGCTAGTGTAGTGATGCTACATCTGTTGCTGAAACGAGTTTCATATTATTTGACATAAATTGTTAAGTTTTCTGCTTATTAGGTGACTGTAAGTTGCTAACTTCTGGATCATGTGCTTAGCCAGTTCCAAGTGCATGATCATGTTTCTCTCTTAGAGATTTAGTATATTCAGTATCCAGATATACAATGGGGTTGACTGTCTTGAATGTAATTTCTAATGAGTCAATCTGAAGCTCCCAATCCCTCTTATTTGAAATGAAAAATGCGGAAAAGAGGTAACTGTACCATAATATTTACAGGTTGGCAGCCACTACCACTTTATCGAGGTCAATCCATCCTTGATATTTGATCGAATGAGAGCACATGGCATGCGTCTAAATATACCTGCAGGAGCAGCCACGAGATTTGAAGTAAAACTTCTGACCCTTTTAGCTTTGAAGCAACACTTAACTTCATCTATGTCTTGCTTTTGCAAGGATGGGAAAAGTGTTGCAAAAGCAACAAACACATATCTTTCTTTTTCTGAAAATCTCTTCTGCCTGTAGTATTCACTTTTTTAATATGGAAATTTACATGGAATGGTGGAGTTACATACCACCATGCTTCTTGAGCTTGGTTCTGAATTAAGGTTTTCCTGAATTGGCTTGGGCATTGATTTGTGGGAGAGATTAATGCATTGGGGACATATTGCTTTATCAGGAACACTAAACGAAAAAAAGGGATGTGTACAGGAGTCAAGCCACTTGTCTTGTTTGTGATTAAGCATCTAAAGATACAGTAAATGAGCTTGTTAGAGTGGGTTAGGGTCTGGGGAATGGACCGGTGTTTGCTTATATGGACTTGGGCAATCCTTTCCCTCATGAGCTAGTTTTTGGGGTTGAGTTAGGTCCAAGTACCATATTTTACATGGTATCAAAGCCAAGTCCTTCCATGTCTGGGCCCCTATGTTATATTTTCCTTGCTCCAATTGGGTCTTGGCGGTGTTAGAGTGGGTTAGAGCCTCAAATTGGTTGGGAAATGGACTAGTGGTCTGTTATATGGACTTGAACAATTCTCCCCTCATGAGCTAGTTTTTGGGTTGAGTTAGGCCCAAGTGTCATATCTTTACAAAGCTAATGGCTCCACATAGTAAATTTGTGGAGAAAGATACCTGTAAGAATAGGCTACCTACCTTTTATAGAGCATGTACCTGAGATGTCTAAAAAGCTAGTTTATGTTATAGTTTCATCAAATTTTGATTTGGAACTAGAAAACTCCTTGATGAAGAACAACAAATTGACATAATACCCAAGGTTAAAGTAGACTAAAAAGGCATCAATATTGAACAGAGAACTCGTCAAATATTTGATTGACAGAAAATTAACAGTATTGGTTGAGAGTAATTGGGGAAGATTCTTGCCATTGGATGTCCTTCCATTCCAGTACTGGTTAGAAATGAAATGCTTAGATGCTTTTATATTTGCTCATCTCCAGTCATGTCCTTTATCTTGTGAAGTACTGGTGCTCAAACATGTTAATCAAATTTGACATTTCTCTTCCATTTCTACTGGCTTATGATTGGAGTTGACAAATGTTCATCACTTTCTTAGCCAGGAGAAACAAGAAGTGTTGTTCTTATTGGGATTAGTGGCAAAAGAGTGATCAGAGGAGGTAATGCAATTGCTGATTGTCCAGTTGATGATGCAAAAATTATGACATTAATGGGAGCTCTAAGTGAAGGAGGATTTGGTCATTTGGAAGAGCCAAATCCAAGGTCTGGCAGTATTGTTACACTAACTTTTTTCTCTTGGAACTTCCCTGAGAATTTTTGTTGCTTAATTAATGTAGCTGCGAGAAAAAGAGATATCTTAGCTTGAAAAGTATTTTGCAGGGAAGGTGTTGTTGGAGAAGAATCTTGCTTTTCGTTTTTGATGACTCATGAGGAATATGCCAACATGTTTGGCCCCACTACTGGAGACAGAATACGTCTGGGTGACACTGACCTGTTTGTTGAAATTGAGAAAGACTTTGGTATCTTTGGTGATGAGTGCGTGTTTGGGGGTGGAAAAGTTCTAAGAGATGGAATGGGTCAGGCGTGTGGATATCCTCCAGCAGATTGTTTGGATACTGTTATAACAAATGCTGTAGTGATTGACTATACAGGAATTTTCAAGTGTGATATTGGAATTAAAGATGGTCATATTGTTTCCCTTTGTAAGGCAGGTAACCCAGATATTATGGATAGTGATGCGATAATTGGGGTAAGTCTGGAATATTATGATGATAATTGCCAGAAGGCACTAGAATGTGAAGCTAATGACTCGTGATCTTTCAGGTTAACACTGAGGTTATTGCAGGCGAAGGAATGATTGTAACAGCAGGAGCTATAGATTGTCATGTGCACTTTATATGCCCTCAACTGGCATATGAGGCAATATCAAGTGGTAAATTTTATAATTTATATTGTATTTTTAGAATTCCCTTCGAAAATTGCCAATACATATTTTTGTTTTTACGTTTTTGTAGAATGTTTATGTAACAACAGTGTCTAGCTAGATCTGTAAACAATAGGATACCCCATGCTCTTGTAGTGTTCCAAAATTATGTAATTAACTCCTGTCTTTGATAGGTACGATCACTACCAAACTGAGCATATTTTCTCTCGTGTTTGGTGTTCTTCTGGAGATTCAATTTGATCGAATGTTGGAGACTATTGTTGCTTCTTTTTTTCTCTCCCTTCCTTTTCTGTGTGATATGATCTTAACTCACCTTCAGAAGAGACCTCAAAGATTTTGGCACCTGAAAGTTATTATTCATCTGCAATGAAAAATGTACATATGCTGGGATGCAGTGTAAATGCTGATAGTCATTCTAAGTATGAGATTTAATGTTAGATGATGTTGGTTGGTTGATGCTCTACTTTTGGATCTAAGCTAATTATGAAAAAGGGTTAGTAATCCGAGGTTTTGGCAGTCCATCCATAAACTAATTTGTTTAACTGACTTAATATTGCCGGAACCACATGCATTCGGATGCTATAAGGATCATTTTGCCATATGGGCAATCAGATCTGCAAGCTGAAGTAGACGAGGCTTTATATGAGCTGTTTTCCCAACAGGCTGAGTCTTAAGCTTGCTTTGTGTAGTTCTATAAGTGGCTTAATTTTATGTAAGACAAACTTAATCTATTTTGTTTTAGGAAAGAGGAGTGAAGTGATAGATTGCTAGTCTTTGTGTTTAACTTCTCGTCGTGTTTCCTTCTTTACGGCCCTTGTAGGAATCACTACAATGGTGGGAGGTGGTACAGGGCCTGCTCATGGGACACGTGCAACCACTTGTACACCGGGGCATGTGCACATGGAATTGATGTTGCAGTCAACAGACGAAATTCCCCTAAATTTTGGTTTCACTGGAAAAGTATACTTATTTGCTCGCTTGTTTTACTGATGAAAAAAATATGCTTATTTTCTGAGATTTACTGTAACAGGGTAACTGTGTGTAGCTTCAGATTTCCGAACCATGTTTCACTTGCTTGTAAGCTCAACTGGCATAACCTAGCACTTCACAGAGACAGAACCAGATGTCCTCATCCTTTTTGCTACTATTGGGACCAACAAATTGGAACAAAAGACCTTTGTTTCTGTGTTTGCTGTGTTGGGCATAAATAGATAATTTTATGCTGATTTCTGTAGCGTAAAACATTGGTGATTTCCAACTTGAAGTCCATAGGAAGATGTTTCTTCTTAAAACAATGTGGAATGCATGTTGTGGTGCATTTATTTCTTTGCCCAATTGTATTGCAGGTAGATAAGACCTACATTGGGATTAAGGGGGTCACTGGCACCCGTTAACTTTGGATTTTGTTTTATATATACAAGTGTATATACCTTATATATGGTCTATATTAGCTCTTGGGCACCCTAAACTATGATTGCTGTTTGGGGGCAATGGTCAAAGCCCCTGCCTGTGTGCTTTGAAAGCTGGATCTGAATCCTCTGAGCCTACAATGATGCACCGTATTCTTTTACGTTTTTGAGTTGAACAAATTCTATGGTTAAAAATGTCCTAGAAAAACAAAAAAGATTCAAGAATTGCGGCAAGCTGAATTCGAACTCAGAACCTTGTTAGGAAAATATAACAGAAAAAAACAACATATATATAGCATTTCGCCAGTGGCACCTAAGGGGCTCTTATTAACTTTAGTGCCATTTTAGTTGATTTATTTGTTTGGTTTTGACCTTGGTGTGTAGGTGCCATTGCACCCCCTCCCTCTTTGATAGATTTGCACGCTAAAATTTTGTTGCTAGTAATTGGCATGATTGTGTTAAAGATAGTGGTGCGCACCTTGAGAATCCTGGGTTTGCCTGTGATTGCAGGGTAACAGTTCCAAGGCTGATGGCCTACATGAAATAATCAAAGCTGGAGCAATGGGACTAAAGCTTCATGAGGACTGGGGAACTACTCCTGCTGCTATAGATATGTGCCTAACTGTTGCAGATCAATATGATATTCAGGTGCTTGTTCCTTTCAGAGTTTGCAGATTTAACCAAGTTTTACTAATTAAAAGGTGATTATGACTTCTGAAATGCAGGTCAACATCCATACTGACACCTTGAACGAATCTGGATTTGTTGAGCATACAATTGCTGCTTTTAAAGGTCGCACCATACATACATATCACAGGTAACCACTTACATACCTTCTCCCTCCAACTCTGAAGGAATACAGGAAAAAGAAGAAATAGAGAGCCAAGAATGACGAATTGAGAAAAAAAGATTAGAAAGTGCTGCTGCTTACCTGTAAGATCAATAAACAGAATTCTTCTATTTCATATCTGTAACATGTATTCTATAGTGAAGGTGCTGGTGGTGGACATGCTCCGGATATAATCAAAGTTTGTGGTGTAAAGAATGTAATTCCCTCATCAACCAATCCAACACGTCCATTCACTTTGAATACTGTGGACGAGCACCTTGACATGCTGGTAAGAGAAGCTTATATTGAGGTGAAGTTTCTATGCTCCTGAATAGTATATTATCCTGATACCTCTACTGGCAGATGGTATGCCATCATCTTTGCAAGAACTCCCGAGAGGATGTAGCTTTTGCTGAATCCCGGATTCGGGCTGAAACAATTGCTGCAGAAGACATTTTGCATGATATGGGAGCAATTAGCATTATATCTTCTGATTCACAAGCCATGGGTCGAATTGGAGAGGTTTTCAGTAGTCTAATTTCCTATTAAATTTTTTATTTGAGAAACATCATATTGCAGGGAAACTTAACCAATTATATGATATTGCTGGGAAACTTAACCAATTATATGATATTGCAGGCAAACTTAACCAATTATTAGTTTTTTTCAGGATATCATCTGTTAAGGGCCAGTAAACAGAATGACTGGTATTTGTATAATCATCTCAGCATACTGCAGTATGCAGCTTGTACTTCGACGTTCTGAACGTCTACCTACAATAACTCAATGTTCTATTTATGTTGTTAGAATATTAAGTGAATATGTGTCGAGATTCAGTGTATCATATAAGGAAAATCGTATAGAATATTCTACAGGATACACTAGGATATTCTGAATCTAATTATAGAATATTTACTTACCTTTTAGCGTAGGAATTGCTTACCTACGCCATTTAATGTAGCCTAAGACTCCTATATAAGGAGCACCTCTTGTACACTGTTAATCAAGTCAATGAGCTTCTTTTCTATTTTCACATGGTATCAGATTATTTCTATTTATGGTTTACCCAATGTTGCCCCATATTATGTTGTCCATGCTCTAAATGTCCAGTCCTGGCCCCTGGGCGGAGGGGGTGTTAAGTGTCTCACATTGGTAGATCAAATGGGTTGTAGTCTCCTTGTGTGGTCTTTAGACAATCCTCACCTCTTGAGCTAACTTTGGGGATTGAGATAGACCCAAAGTCCATTTTATTATGGTACCAAAGTAGGTACAAGTCCTGGGTTTGAGTCTCACCACTACCACTATCAAAAAGAATTTCCACGTGCCTGAATCATCCAAAGTTCCAACAATCAAGCCCACAAGTGAGGTGGCGTGGTGAAGACATAATTAGGTAAATAAAACTATACTCTTTTTAATAGTTTAAACTTTTATGTGAGATGGTCAAAACACTTCAACATAGGTTATAGTATGTATCCTGCTATTATGATTAGGGCTTCCCAGGAAAGCAATATCTGTCCTTTCTTACTTGTTAGTTGATATAATCTATGTTGCTCGGACTCTTCAAAAATGTCAACGGGCACGTATCAGATTCTCCAAATGTAGTGTATTTTTGGAAAATCCAATAAGGGTGCGGCATCAATAGTGAAGAGTCCGCACAACTTAGGATATAATAAGCTCATGTCATGATTAAGCCGAAAGTGCATATAAGAGAACTTTTTGTAAGACAAATCTCACTTACAATCCCATGTGCCGGAAGTCCGAAACCTAATTAAGCTGAGGAAAATAAATGAAGAACTAGAGGTGCCATCAAATATATAGTAGTATAATTTATTTCTTTTCTGGCTATTGTTATTTCTTGAAGGTGGAATATAGAAAAAGAAAGTAATTGAGTAGGTCATATCCTAGACCTAACGCCCTGCAATTGCCAGATTTTGACGGGAGACTGCAATTGTCCTTGTGCGAGGAACTTACAAGCAGCAAGTAGTTTGGTCTGAAGGAGAGGCAGCGCCAAACTGATATCTCCTTCCAGCTCTCCTAAACTATTTTCTTTAGTTTTCCATCTCATTACACTTGAAAAGACTCTAAAACTGATTTATCTCCTTGTACATTGAGTGCCATCCTTCATAAAATCATAATAATAACTTGAGTGTCATCTTCTTAAAAGCTCAAGGGAGAAATTCAGAAGTATATGATAAAGTTTAACTCTATGGTTATCCATGGATATGTGTGTCTGCGGTGGGGTAGAAAAATGGACAGGGGATCGAATTGCAACTGGAGAATTTATGTTGTCTAGTCAATATGAAAATACCAATTAACTGAGTAGTGTCAGGTTTTTCTGGTAAGCCTGTAATCAGCTACCTGCTGTGAGTTAGCACTGAATGTGATTGAGATGAATATATATTCTACGAAACTTGGCTGTGTGATGTGATATTGAACAGATACTTGTCTTACCAGGTGATTTGTAGAACATGGCAGACTGCCCACAAGATGAAGTCATTTAGAGGACCATTGGACATTGACGGATCAGACAATGACAATTTCCGGATCAAGCGATACATCGCAAAATACACTATAAATCCAGCAATTGCAAATGGGATCTCTCAATATGTCGGATCAGTTGAGGTCTGTCCTTATCATCACTGTTCATCTCACGTTTGTTTAATTCTTTACCGATTGTTTTACCTATTCAATTCCAAATTCTCTAGAGATATGCCTCTGTGATTTTATGAGTTGGACAAATTCTTCTGTGATTCTATGAATCAGACAAATTTTTCTTTACGTCTTTTTAGACGGTGGGTTTGCTTATGATACATGTACTCTTCATTTACCTAGATGTATTGAAGGTGTATGAAAAGGGTATGGATATATTTTCTATAAGTCCTGCAGAATACTCTAAAATGCCTGTAAAAACATTGGACATGACCACGTTAGATCCCATATACAAACTTGGGGGGCAATTGACGAAATAAGGAAAGTGAATTCATCTCGAAGGAGTACAAAGTAAACAAGTTTAATATCGTTTTTAGCATAGCATAAAGAGAAAGCCAAATCTCATCAATCACATATTAAGGAATTTTAGTACACCGAGTTTACTCCATTTCTTGAGTTGAAGGAGATAAGTTAATATCTTCTCTATGGCGATGATTTTGGAGTAACTTAATTTGGTAAAACAAAGAAGCTTCTAGTCTTTTTGCCGATAGATTTTTGTCTTTGATTTTATCAGTGTGCTGCAGGTATGGAAATGACCGACTTTTATGAGATCCTATGATGTGGACTCACATACCTTTGTGTCATCAGTCAATGAAGGTTTCTTTTCTTTTTTCTTTGTTTGGGTGGGGTCGACAATCTAAATGTGGTATCATCCGGCCTTATTAAAGTTGGACGGATCAAAATATGCAGTTTTCAGGAGCTCTAGTTAAAAACTATTAATTTCATTTTAATCAAACAGAGAAAACCAAGGAGTTGATTTGATTAGCTCGAAACAAAATCACAATAATATAAACAACATACCCAGTGAGAATCACAATAATATAAACCATGTTCGAAAACTTAAAGCACTTCTAGTTCAACTAATTTCTAGAAACTTGCGTTGTATAAAGCTAGTAGAATCTTGAGAGGTGATTATTCTATCCTTTATCATTGTAGTGCTGAAGGCATTGTCCTCCGAAAAGACTAACACTTCAACTCTCATTGTCATAGATTACAGTTTCATTTATTGGATGTCTTGCAGGTAGGGAAATTAGCTGATCTTGTGGTGTGGAAACCCTCATTTTTCGGGGCAAAACCAGAAATGGTGATCAAAGGAGGTGTAATAGCTTGGTCAAACATGGGAGACCCAAATGCTAGTATCCCAACTCCTGAACCGGTAACTTTTTACATTGGTACTCTTTTTATCCACAGTTTTTGCTTGTAACCAGCTATTGGACCTAAGTTCTTGCATCAAAGAGATCCAACATCGGAGTAATGTTTCTGAAACAACTGTATATTTTAATTCACTTTTTCAGCTTCATGTCTGAATCTTGAATTATTGCTTATGTTTTACTAATAGCCTCTGCCAGTTAAACCCTTATTCGGGTTTGTAATCCCCTTGAAGTCAGAGTTATCTGTATTTTCACTACTGAAGCACAAGTTGTCACAGGTGACAATGAGGCCTATGTTTGGAGCATTCTCCAAGGCTGCAAGTTCTAATTCAATTGCTTTTGTCAGCAAGGCATGTCTCTCTCTCTCTCTCTCACACACACACACACAGATAAAGACTCTCCGCCCCAAAAGTGTATGGACACTTTAGGAGTTGGGATTTACTTTACTCTATTTTAATTTCCAGGTTACAATATTAGACTTGCTATTAATAGCTACTTTAGATAACTTAACCTGATGGTGTAAAATAATTATACAATGTCAGTCCACCATACTTAATAGGAGTTGACGTTGGGACAGTTAAAGTTTTTATGATGTCTTTTTGGTAGCCTTGCTAGACATAAGCTCTGCATCTACACAACAATGGATCGAATAATTGGGGGAAGTTGTACAAAATATGCTCTTAACTACTCTATATGTAACAGGCAGCTCTGGATGCTGGAATAAAAGATTCATATAGACTAAACAAGAGGGTTGAAGCTGTAACTAATGTGAGAAATATCAGTAAACTTGATATGAAGCTCAATGATGCACTGCCTGACATCAAAGTCGATCCCGAGACATACACGGTGACTGCAGATGGAACAGCCCTTACATGCCCCCCGGCTACTACTGTACCACTCTCCAGGAACTATTTCCTCTTTTAGCAGTAACTAGTTGTACTCCAGTAGTTTTGGTTGTCCTCCAATTGGTTGTCTTATGTAGCTTGGCTGGTAGAATTTAATTTTCTAAAATTCCACAGTTTCTTTGGCTGCATAATTCCTATAGAGTGCAAGTGAGAGAACAATAAAAGAGTTGTAACCTTAAATAGCTTAAATGCTGTAGCACTGTCATACATGATTCATACCTTATTTAAGAACTTAAATTCTCGTTACTGTAATAAATTTTGCACATGATAATATGTTTATACAACTTAAAATTCTGGTAGCATTGTCACGTTTTCGCCACAATATGTTCAATTTGGTTGTAATTTAAAGGCACAAGTCATCAATGGTTACTTATTGTTCACATAATTCGTTTAGAAAGTTAGAGCTCTTAATGTTTCCATCTATGAAATTTGTGGGTTGAGAATATATATTCCATCTCTTTCCTAATATTCCTTTTACCATCACCTGAAAATATACATTAAAATTGTGTTTTTTTAGTTGTTGGGTGGGTTATACGAGTATATTTTGTTACTTGAATTGCTTTAATTGATTTCCTCATGGGAGAACCTTATTCGATATTATTTATATTCCTACTTATGATGAAAACTGTGTGTCAGCACTCATTTATATACATAAGGGCTATTAGAACAGCTAAATTAAACAAAAGAATTAGATTATACAACTGTTTGGACCAAACATTATTGACTAAAGAATTCCACCTAGTTTTAATAAGAGGATTCTTTGCTTCATAGGATGCTAAAAATTAAATATTTTATGAATACTTCTTTCCTGAGTGTAAAATGTCCCTCATCAAGTTCTTGGATTTGAAAAAGTATTATGTGGAGATGAAATTTGTCGTAAGAAGAAATTCGATGAAGAGTAGAAGATGAAGAAAATATTAAGGTTTGGAGTGATCCTTAGATTCCTAATTCAATCGATTTTAGACCCCTACAAGGACATATCTACACAAATAAATCTAAAGTTGAGGGTAAGCATTCTTATAGATCAACACCATCATATATGAAATATTCAAGATCTTAATCACTAGTTTTACCCTAATGTTGTCAACTCTATTTTCTCTATCCCAATATTTAGTATTGAAAATTCTAATAAAATTATTTGTTATTATACAATTTAGGAAAGTGGGAGGTAAGATCTGATTATCATCTAGCGAAAAGTCTAGCTAATAGTATTGATCCTAGAAGTGAAAGACCTCAAGCCAGTGATCAGTCTTTCCAAGTCTTTGGATTTTTTTTTTGTATTCACTTAAAATAAAAAACAAATATAAACATTTTCTTATAAAATGCATTCTTAATGTCCTTCATGTTAATGTATATATTTCTAAGAGATCGCATCAAAATTCTAATGTTTGCAAGGTCTATAGTTTAGAACTGAAATAACAGACCATATATTTTTTAGTTGTCCGGAAGCTCAATTAGTGTGGAAGTTAATTGGCTCCCCATCAACTGACCTAATTTAAAAGATGTTATGAATTTTTCAATATGATAGAATGACTTATTTTGTAAAACAGGTTAATATCTAGAGTCTATTGAGCTATTAAGATTGAGTGTCTCTCTTTTATAACAAATGTGGAAAACGAGAAATTCGTTGTGCTTTAGTGGTGGTATATATGAACCTAATGACATAGTTAATAAGACTTTATTTTATTTACATGAATATAATGATGTTGTGCAAAATTCGGCAGCTTTGACTCCAATACATAACAAGATTTATGATGTAACTAGAGATGTACATGATCGGGTTGGTTCGGATTTTTCAATTATCAAACCAAACCATTTGTGTCGGATTTTTAAATCTATAAATCAAACTAAACCAATAAAACTAGGGTTTTTCAACCTCGCGTTTTTTCGGATTTTTCAGATTTTCGGGTTTTTCCGGTAAAATTTTCATACAAACATATAATTTACTTGTACTTCAAATATTTCTTTAATCCTACCAAAATACAACTATCTAAGGTGTTTCTTAAGAAAATAACACAAAATATGATATGAGTAATGACACTAAAATATCCAACAAAAAAATAATAATAATGAAATCGCGTAAAATAAATATTGTAAATTAACAAGTCATAATGAAAATGAACATAATTTAAAAGTACTAAATCATGCTAAAATAAGTTTAATAAGTATTAGTTACATGACTAAATATTAAAGGAAATTAAAATTAGATTATGTATTTGAATTGTCTAAACCAATGTAAAACCAAAGAACAAATATTCAATATTATTGTC
>JAJOOS010023092.1:0-22427 GCA_029582725.1 Solanum chiquidenum | reverse complement strand
AAAATAAGTTTCATAAGTGACATTTCAAATTCATTGTCCTTTCCGCACTCACCCAAAATCCCCAATTCCCATCACATGAATATCCCACCTCAAACCATAACTCCCCTCCCCTTTCCGCCGATATAGTATTTTGCTAGCTACTTGGCATCATACATGTAAAATCATGCTCGGCACGACATCCTATGTGTATTATATATGTCACGTAGGATGCATGCATTTACCTGTTCAACTTCATAAAAAATTAAGTGTCTACTTGTCCACACCAAAAGTTGGAGAGCATAGATGCAAACTAAGGTCAAGTTAAATGACATATTTATGTATTACACATTTTGTTTATATATATAGTTCAAAAAAGAAAAAAAAAGCTTAGTTCTTTTTTTATTTTGCTAGAATCTTCGTCCCCCCCCCCCAAACCACCACTCCTATAATATTTTTAAATACATTTTTCAGTTCAAACTTTTGTGTTCACTCGCTTTTAAATATGTGTAACCTCACATTTTATCCGACTCAGCAAAATTAAATGTCACATAAGCTTAGTCAAATCAAGATAAGTAGAAGGGTCTCCTCGACCATTCCGCCTTCAACAAAAAATAAATAAGTATTGACCAAATGTCCAAAATTTGTGATTGTTTTCCTAAATGAGCCACCTTCTACAAATAATAAGTATTGACCAATTATCCAAATATGGTGATTTTTTTCTAAAAGAGTCACCTTCTACAAATAATAATTAAGTATTGACCAAATATCCAAATATCATAAAAAAAATTCTAAAAGCAATCATATCATATTAATTTCATATTTATCTATCATCAATATTACTTTCCATCTTCTCAATTTAATTATCTATATATAGTCCTCAATATTTCAAGCCTCAATCACATTACTTCTCAACTATTATTCTTGTGTTTTCTTTACTTTGAGAGTATCCAAAAAAATGATTGATGAGAAGGAGAAAAGATCAGTCTTTAGTAATGTTAGCTTATGAATTGAACCTTCTAAAGCTGAAGCTAACAGTTACACCATATATAAACCACAGACAGTTAGTACAAATCCTGCACAAGAACCAATTAGTGATCTTCTTAACTGGAAATACAAGGCGATGCTACATGGATGGCTAGCTAAAAATGACAACGTGAAAACGGAGCATTTGACATGGTAAATACAATTTTCTTATAATTTATATATTCTTGGAGCCAGGATTAAGAATTTGGGGGTTCTATATTTTCTCTAGAACCGTCAATCAATTTTGTTAGGGGTTCAAAAATTATTATACATATATATTAAATTGATTTTCTAGTACAAATAGAGGATCTACGAAAAATCTACTGAGTTCTTCCAAACCCACGAACCCCCACCTAGATCTGCCTCTGCATGTATTGCATTTTCTTTAGTTTATATCGTGCTTCCAAATTAGAATTTGTTGATCACTACCAATATCGTGAATCCTCCACTTAATTATATTATCACTTGTTTTATCTTCTTTTTTTTCAGGAATCACAACATTTTTTTTATATGTGTTAGGCAATAATTAAACTCTATTTTCTTATTTCAAACTGGACTACCAAACTACAACAATGCTATCACATTCAAACTTATTTGGATTTTATATTGTATAATTTTTTTTAGTTGTTTAAATTTTTATATATAACTATTTTTTATCCTAATTAAGGACCAATGAATCTCTAACCAATGATATATCAAGAAAAATAGAGTTAGTAATATCATTACTTCGTAATGTGTGTAATTTAATTTGTACTTTGTAAAATCATATATAGTTAGTTCTTAACAAAAATCTTGTTGGATTGCAGTATTACTATCATATGAGCAAACAATATTGTTCTATTGTGGAGGTAAGAAAATTTGTATTCAGGGGTTTATAAAGAAATCACCAAAGTAAAAGAGGTAAGCTCTGACATTATTTGCATTTTGTTGGACTACTACATAGCCGGTTTGACTAAGTTTCTTACGCACACACATATATATATATATATATATGTATATATATATAGAAATATATGTGAGTGTGTGTGCGTGCGCATGCACAAGAAGTATTTACCTAGTCTTACATTGAATTTCTGCAAGAAGTGATTTCCATGAAAACTTCCAAACAATATGTCAGTAACTTTTATTATCATGTTAAGACACAGAGACATTTACATTATTCTTGTTTTAATTTTCTTATTAATCCAAAGGTTGGGGTTATTAAAAAGCAATCTATGGAAAAAAAGAGGCTAAACGTTCCATGTTGAAAAGGAAGTCTGCAACAAATAAATAGAAAAGCAACAACTATATTAAGATGAGGTAAAAAGGTTTCTGTGTGAATGAATGAAAAACCTCATAAATAGGGATGTAAACACAAAAACAACAATGTAAGTTAATGTTACGCTAACTATTAGACCATGGTTTTTATTTTACTAAAAAAACACTATAGAAAATATATGAATTAGAAATTAATAAATCTCATCATTAGAATAAAAATATTATCATTATATAATCTTATTTAATAATAGATTAACAACAAATTATCAAAAAATACTTGTTAGCTATAAGCTATTTCGCAACTAATTTTGTAGTTGCACTATATTTTTTTTGGTCGTTATTTTTCTATAGATATTTTATGTATTCTTGTAACAGACTTATTTCCTTCGTTATGGAAAAGCCAATGAAGAAAGAAATGGGGCCAAAAAACTTTTTCGTAGTAACTTGAGATTTCCTAGCCTAGTCCAAATTTGGACGAAATCAAAGTTAATGAGGTCTAGGGAAATCTGGTAACAAATGAGATATCTATGAATAAATTTGATTACATGAATGGATAGCTAAGATATTAAGGAAACCGTACGACTTTACGAAATTGAATTAGGGTGAGAAGAACTCCTGAAACTGAACTTAGCGTGAATGAGTATTTTCTGACTGTCATGGGATGAGGGTGTGTTGTGAAAATGGGGGTTTGAAATTTATAAATTGCTCACTGGTTTCGTACAAGCCGCTGTGGAGGGATAATTCTCGCCAGGGCGGGGCCGCCATAGCGGGATAGACGCGACTTTAATCGGAAATAAAACCCCAAAAATGTTTTATTCTGCACTTTTTGACTTTGATAGCTAAGGAATGACCCCATGTGTGTTCTTGATAGTTTTTCACCATTCTTGAGGCTAAAGGTAAGGTTTTTACTCCCCGAATCCATGTTTCAATCTGTAGAACTTAGTTTCTTGGGTAATTATCGATTGGGAAGGGTTTTGATCTGGGAATTATGGTTGAAAAAGCCCTAGACTAGGTATGGGGATCATGGGTTTGGTCTAGGGTTATTGAGTTCTTTATTCAGGACAATTAGACCTTTGAATGTTGATCCTTGTGTATATATTGTTGTTTGTAGACCTAGAACAAGCGGGAAGAATCAAGAAAGGGAAGATTCAAGTGCCTTAGGGGATTCAAGCTTGGATTTCAAGGTAGGTGATGATTGTGATTTCATGTGGATGTGATATATAATAGCAATTACTACATTATAATTCATGTATCTATGCGAATGTACACTGTGATTATGATTATGGCTTGTTGAATGGATCGGGTGTTACGTTCCGACACACTAACTGGGATCGGTTGCCACGTTCTGGCATAAACATTGGATCGGGTATAACGTTTCGGTATGCTACCAATTTGGGTTTGGGTTTCATGAGAGGACCATTGAATTGGGTTCCATGAGAGGACCATTGACTTGACATAACTGTATATCTTGAGAATATTGAAATTGTGCGTTGTTCATAACTTATGACTAATATTGTATATGTTCGGTATATGCATGTTTATTATTGTTGTAATGGCTTATATATGTTTCACCTTTTGGGATAGCCGCGTGATCCTATCAGTACACGGTGGTTGTGTACTGATATTGTACTTACTTGTTCTTTGTTGAGTACAGGGCATCTTCAGGCGGCTATTGATAGACCTCAGCTAGGTGACTATTGAGCATGACCGAATTCAAGGGTGAGCCAGTTCCTTCAGACTGCCATGGATCTTTCTTTTTTAAGTCCACTCTTTTCGGACTCAGACTATTGTTTAGGTGTTGTTTAGTTTTGGGGTTTTACCCCTTGTTCTTAGACTTGTCGTTAGTAGAGTTTTGGTACAATGACGTTCAGGTTCTAGGGGTGGTTCTTCCGCATTAGCTTGGCTAGTCATTTGTTAAAACTTTGGAGTTTATGGGGACTCCATTTTTATTGTCATTTAAACCTGCTTCTGTAACTTTAAATGCCTTAGTTTTCATAAAATTTGTTAGTTTGGGTTGTAGTAATAGTTCTCCCACCGGAGGGTTAGTGTTGGTGTCAATCACGATGGTCTGGGTCGTGACAAAGTTGGTATCAGAGTCCTAGGTTCGTTGATCTCATTGTACCAAAATGAGTCTAGTAGAGTATTGCGGAACGGTACGAAGACGTTCGTACTTTTCTTCGAGAGGCTATATGACTTTAGGAAAAACTCACTTCTTTCAACTCATTCGTTCTACGCTTTGAATCCAATTGGTATATGGATGATACAAATTGGTATCTTTCCTCCTTCATTCTATGGTCCGAACTAGAGCAACAAAAGTGGTAACACCATCACTAGAAAGAGAGGATGTGTATAGACTACTGACAGTTGAATAGGGTCACTATTCAGAACAAGTATCAACTGCCTTGAATAGATGATCTTTTGACTAGTTGCAGGGTGCATCAGTTTACATTCTTTTTACTCTTGTACTAGGAGACCGGTAATGGTCATCTATGAATAGACTAATTTAGAAATCGGGCTTGTCTGCAAGTTGTAACTACTGAGTATCGTGAACCTTGTTGTTAAAAAAAGGCCACGACTAAGTTCGATGCAACGGTCTAGATACTATACGAGGTAATTCGTAAGAAATATTTGGACGTGTCTTGTGCTTGAGTTATAACCACGTGAGTATCTAGGTGTATCATGGTGTTGAATTTAATGAGAATGAATTGTATTGTGTGTGGATTGACTCGGGGTAGACAATGATTATTCTAGTTCAGAGGATTATCCTAAATTGCTCAGTAAAGCTGAAACCGTTGGGAGATTTAGAAAAGAGAAAAACCCTACAAAAATTTATTGCCTGGGTACTGTTTCCGTCTGAGCCGCTGGGGCGGGATTATTTCCGCTAGTGCGAGGCCGCCAGAGTGGGACGGGGAGAGACAAAACCTCATCCCTGTCTCCTCTGTTTTTCCCAGGTCTCCTTATAGAACCCAAATTGAATTCGAACTAACCTCTACAATCCAATCAGTGTTCAGCAATCGAGGATAGACTAAAAGATCTTGTAATAAATCGAATGCTGTAAAAAACAGCAGAAAAACTAGCATCCATATGCTTACAAAAACAATAGGGGTGTGCAAAATTTTCTAAGCATGAATTTTGGTTGACTTCGGTTTTCTGGGGCATGTAGTTTCAAGGGAAGGGGTAATGGTAAATCCCCAAAAGATTGAAGCAGTCATGAATTGGGTCTAACTTAGTTCTGTGACTGAAATTAAGAGTTTTGTGGGGCTCGCTAGCTACTATCGTCCCTTGTGAAGGGATTAAGGCCAGATTTACAAATTCAAGTTTATAGGTGACAACATTCAAGAAGTTTTGGTAAGGGACGGTTAGATAATGAACACCATTACATTGGAAAATGGATTTAGTATTATTCTCATAACCTGTATGGGTTGTTTAGCGAATGATGAAATTAAGTTATGCCAATTGAGGTTAGAAGTTATACTACGATTTCATGGATTGTTTGTATATCAAAAAGAGGTCAGGATACGACTACTTCAATAACAACGATGTTTACTTGGTTAAGTTATTAAGTGTGTTACAATTGTGGAGAACCTGGGCATATGAGGAGGAAATCAGCGAGGCCGTGGAGGCCGAGGAAATGGTAAAGAGGTAGAGGAGCAGTGCAGCCAGGCAAGGAGGTTACCCGTTAAGATGACAGGGTTAAGTTTTATGCATTTACAGGCAAGACCGAGGCTGAGGGTCTTATGCATTGATCAGAAGTACTATTATTATTTGTGATCGGATGGCTAATGTGTTATTTGATCCGGGTTCTACTTATTCTTATGTGTCAGTGTGATTTGCCTCAGAATTTGATATGATTTGTGATATAATTGATGCCCCCATCCATGTTCTACCCCAGTTGAAGAGTCAGTGATAGTCACCCAGGTATATCATGTTGTCCTGTTGTGTTTATGAATTTTCAGATTTAGGTTGATTTGGTTATGCTGGATATGACTGACTTGATATAATCTTAGGCGTGACTTGGTTCTCCCCCTATTATGATGTGCTTAATGGTAATGCTAAGTCGGTAACTCTAGAGATCTCGGGTGGGGAAAGGTTAGAGTGGGAAGGGGTACAAGCCTAAGTCATCTAAGGTCATATCTTTCGTGCGCGGTAGGAAATTGGTGGGGCAAGATTGTTTGGCGTAATTTGCTCAATGTCGGGATGTTGACGTCGAATCCCCCTCTATTGAGTCTATTTTTGTGGTGTCAGAATTGAGAGTGCTTAAAGCTCAAATCCAAGGGCTTCTTGATAAAGGTTTCATCTGTCC
This sequence comes from Solanum chiquidenum, assembly GCA_029582725.1. NCBI lineage: Eukaryota > Viridiplantae > Streptophyta > Magnoliopsida > Solanales > Solanaceae > Solanum > Solanum chiquidenum. Next base: position 15,865 of record JAJOOS010023092.1, on the reverse strand, counting down.
TAGTGCTTCCCCGTGGGGTACTCTTGTCTCATTTGTTAAGAAGAAGGAAGGTAGTATGAGGACTGGTGATTTTAACTTAAGCCATAAAAGAGTGGATTGATACCGGAATGACAAGCTTATGGATAAGGAAGTTCCAATAAGTATACTTGGGTGAAGGAAATTGAAAATTTTAGTAAGAAAGTGTGTATAATAATTGGGTTAGTCCTCTTAATTTGATAAGTATACCTAAGTTTAAGGTGTCGTGTTGATGAAATGTTGGCTTGTGATGGGATGCAACTATATAATGAAATTGTTGGTTAAATTTTTTTATAGTAATTACAACTTGCGAGTATCTAAGGTTGTGGTTTTCTAATATTTGGTGAGTAACGTGGTTGCATGAGAAGTTTTAAGAGATCGTGGGATACCCCTCACATAGAATTTAAAAGAGGTAGAGTCATAATGAAGGAATAATAGTGGGATGTAGTACATCCTTAGAGAGAGGCAAAAGCAAGAATATTTTATTTGATTACAAGGGCTGAAGAGATATCTTCAGAGGGGTCGATTGTCATGACCCTAGCCTACGCCCTGGACGTGGCCGGCACTCGAGAACCATTGCTAGTCCCCAAGCGAACCCTCATCCTGGCTGACTACAAGCGGAAGACTAACTCAAGCATACAAAGGTTATAAACTGAATAAAAATTCATGAAACTTAAATACAAAGCTTTAACTCAAAAGAAAACTCTGAATAATATAATATATTCAACTCGCCCAAAAATAGGCAACTTAAGTCTTTAAAACATTTAACAAAATAAATGAAGAGTTCTGAAACTCTACTGTCTATCTATGAATCCTCTAAATGACAAATATGGAAGTCGGGACAAGACCCATGACATGCTGAGAAAACTGAAAAGTAAATGAAATCCTCCAGAAGCAAGGAGGCTAACCATAGCTAACTTGAACTCCATGTGGTATCAACAAAGCTCCTGTTGATGATCCCACCTACATGAATCGTCATCATGAAAGGATGCAGGCCAAATGGCTTTGTACGTGGTATGTACGAGTATGTAAGGGGAATTCTAAAGTATAACATAAGCTTGAACTTGATAAAAAAGAAACATACTTACCTCTTCTCAAATCACTACTCTCAACTCAACTCAAAGAAACATGGTTCAACTCAAATCAGTAAATACTCAAGGGTACTCAAAACTACTCAAACTTACTCAACTCAGAAGTACTCAAGGATAAGATACTAAACTCAAATACTCAACTCGAAAGACTCAACTTATGATACTCAAGTATAAAGCAATAATAAAAGATGCAATATCTATGGAAGGCGATAAAACTAGAGATAGCAACTCAATGTATTGAAAAATACAATAATAAATACTCAATGTGTAAATAAAAATACAATATAACGTTGTGGGAGTTTCTCTAACCGACAACCACCACTATGAGACCTAGTGATGATACATCATCTTGCCCACGCTGCTAAAACTGTCCTATACTTTGCCATCATATAGAACGCCTTAATTAAGTGGATCCACTAGTCTATGCTAAAAAGCACTAAGGAATCATCTAAATAGCATAATCCTTTCTACCCGTGATGGCCACATGGTTTATGGAGACTTGAGTTATTATGAACTCGCATTCCCATATCGGTGCTCAATACTACTCCCAAAAATATACTTAGCTCATATGTTTTTAAAACAAAAATATTTCTTTGGTTTGAGATAATTACTCAAAACTTAGCTTAAAAGCTCTCTTGGAAATCGGGGTTTCCTTTCTTGCTCAATTGTGAAAACGTTTTAAACTCTTGGGAATACTTAGTTCTCGTATAATCTCTGAAGAGATGAAATTTTACTCTTATTCTTTAGTCAACTCAAAGCTTAAGCATTAAAGCAAATTTAAAACATTTGTAAAAGACTTCTTAAAATATGGTTCATGTCAAATTATGGTCGTGAAAGACTCAATGCAAGGTTTTCAATAACCATAGATAGAACTCAATACTTGGAACTCAATAACTTCAATGATACTACTCATTTCAAGAATGCTCAACTCAGAGGGTTGATGCGGAATTATGAGCATGACTACTCAATTACAAGACTCAAAGATACTTCTCATCTCAAGACTATTCGACTTATAGGGTTCATGTGGAATTATGTGCATGAACAATTCAACTCGAGGACTTCATGGGTACCATGTAATAGTCCCATGAATAGAAATATAATCTCAAAGGGGATTAAGAACTCGATACTCAAGACCTAGAACTTTAAGATACTACTCCTCTCAATGATAATTAATTTATGGAGTCCATGCAGAATTTATGGGCATGAACGACTTGACTCGAAGGTCTACATAACTAGATGGAACTCATGTATAGGACTCTTCTTATTCTCTTACTTACTTCCCTAAAACTTAGCTCAAATCAATAGTTGACCTCAAAGGATTAACAATTGAACTCAAAAGCTTTCTTGAACTCTACTCTTAACTCTCTCTTGAAAGTGAATTATGAATTCAAGAGTTATGGTTCATGATATGAAGGATCTAGGTGATATTGTAGACTCATGTGTACATTCTCCTCACTCTCATGCTCACTTACTTCAGTCTTGGAATAAGTTACTAGAAGTTGTGGAAGACTCCCCAAAAGGACTCAAAGGGACTTTCTTAGAATGTTCGAAAGAATTCTCAAAACTTAACTCTTAATTCTACGTTGAATTTGAATTATTAATTCAAGGTTATGATAATGTTAGGAATGGTTTTAGGTGTTTAGAAGTATCTTAGAGTAGTTACAATAGAAAAGGAGTAAAGGTACCCTTCGAAAGAACTAAAACGGAGAAACCGATTGCAAACTGGACGGGGCAAGTGACCCTGCGGCTATGAGTGGATTGGAGCGCCAGCCCCTAAATTTCAGAGCATACTTTAGGGTGCTCTAGCTAACCCATCGCACCAGGCCCCAAACCAGAAGACCCGACAAATTTCTTTGCTCGTTTTCTCACCCTTACTCACTTAGAATCAAACGGTTTATTCCCCAATCACTTGGATTCGATTACTTAACATAAGTACACTCTAATCTAATCAATACATATCTCAAAACTGTAACACTCTAGAAAACTAGTAAACTAAAGTAGAACCTAACGTAAAACTAGTAGCCTATTTGGGGTTTAATGTAATGATTATAGTCGTAAAATAACCTCCGATACTAGGTATAAATTTTTTTGGGTGTAAACGTCAAGGTACGACCCCCCAAAGACCAACCAAGGGTCCTTGAGGAGGACCTAGAGGCAGCCCCGAAAATCTACCAAAATAGCTTGACCTACAGATGGGCACCCATAAGCCGTGGGTGGACCCACGCACCGTAGGTGGGGGTCGTGAATCGAGGCTGGACCTCCCATTTCTCCCCAAAATTTCATGTCCCATCTACGACTCACCAGCACGGACCATGGACCCACTCACGGTCTGTGGGTGATGTGGTCGTAGGTCACACCTGGGAGGTCTCCTTGGAAACTAAGTGAGGGGTAGTTTAGGGTTTTCCATGTTATTAAATGGTTATTTCGTGTTTTTTTATGCTGATTTTAAACACCTATATAAGTATTTCCCACCTAAAATAACCCATCTAGAAATCATAATTCATTAATCCCTAAATCGAAGCAAACCTCTCCAAAAATCTTCTCTCTAGAACCACCATTGAAGAAGAAGAAAAACTAGAAGACTAAGGCTCAAGAACTCATCTTTCCTCTTCAATTTCGTGAAGGATATACAACTAAGGTATGGTAGTTTTGATTCATTGTTAGCTTTTCATCCATGAAGTCCCTAAACTTCCAATTTCAAAGCAGACAAATTCTCCAAAACATAGGGTTTTCATCTCAAGTCATGGATTCTTTCTTAAAATGATTTCAATGATTTCATTGTCTTATATTATGATTGAATTGTTGTTTTACGTTTTTTTATGATGAAAATCTCCCATAAATCCATGATTTCCCATAACCCTAATTTTATGACTTTGTGTTGTGAAGTGAATTGTAGTAAGATCAATTGTAGGGAATTGTATTTGTTGTAATTTAGTTCTTTTGATCATATTATTATCCATGTTGAAATAATAAGCCTAAATTGATTGCAAGAATGTGATCCTTGATCCAAGAAGGGTAAGACATGGGAAATATGCCAAATTATGGGTTTCATGTATATGCACTTTATGATAATGATTATAGTCTAATTATTGTGTTAATTGAAAGTTAATTATCATAAACAAGTAATGATCATGATGTGAAAGTTCTTCTCCCTATATGATAATTCTATGGTTGAAAGTCCATTCTCACCTATTGAATCTATGAGCTATTTTGTGAATTGTGTTGGATGGAGGGTTTAGACACTCCTTCATGTTTGTAAATGCAATTCAAGACTAAACATGTAATTGTGGGATGTAATTCTTAGCACCGAGTGGGTATTGAATATGACATGGATGCTCCCCCGATAGAAAGGACGAACTTCTATAAAGTATCTTATGAGATGGAAGCTCCCCCGCTAGAAAGGGCTGGTTTCTAGTAACAATCTCTGTATCCCTTAACTATGTACCCTCATAGGACTTTAGCTAGTGGATCCACCTAAAATCTAATACATTTAGTTCTACCTTAAGCAAGTAGGACATCTCTTTTTGGTGTTGGACATGACACCGGATTCAATGTAGCTCACATGGTCTATGTAGGTTAAGGATTATTCCCAAAGGTAATTAAAAGTTGAATTATAAACTATGGTTGCTCAAGGAGTGTTACTTAGCATCGGTAGGATTATGGGATCTTACTTATGCATGGCACAAGTAGAGTTTTAGGGTATTCATGGTGGGTTTGTATTATGATGTGGTAACTTGTAGATTGAATATGTTAACGATTTATGCTTTCACTCTACTTTTTATGATGATTCTCAAACTTGATAAACTGCTTACTTTTCAACTAAATTGTCCCTTCTTAGCATATTTTCATGGTTTTGTGCATAGCTATCATACTTAGTGCAATTTTTATACTAACCCATATTTCTTCTACCTTTTCCACAAAGTGTAGGTTCTGCGTTTGAGTTGATCCTTCACTCTTGTTCATGCCTGGATAGTCTATTCTCCAAAGCTTGTGGCATGTCCTCATGGATCCGAGGAAAATTGGCATTTTGTTGTTTCCTTTGATTCTTTGTATTTCTTTTCGGATTTCTATTGTATCTGAGACCTCGATTGTAGTAGATGGCTAAATGAGACTAAGTCTAGACTTCCGCTTTACTTTGATGAAAGTTTTCTTAAAGACTTAAAAATGTGTTTCTATTCTTTATTATTATTTTCTTATGTGATGATGATATACTAAGTGATTTACTTAGAGCCTTTCGGGGTTTCATGTGCCATGTTACGGCTAGGGGGTACCCTTGGGACTTAAAAAACTTATTAATCAGGGCAAAATGTTTTGAATGATTCTAGGATGATGTCTCATAAGCCACGTCTAGTAGAGTCTTGTTCATAGTGTGAAGCGCGCCTCATTTATGAGTGACAGGTTATAAGATGTTTAGGAAATTTCACTTCTTTCATTATTCTTGAGTCGTGCCTTAGAGTTTAACTCTATAAAAGTTCCTCTCCTAACCCTTCTTTTGTATCTTCAGGAAATGAATACACGAAGGGTGAATGCTAGAAGGGTTTAATAGGAGAATGTGAATCAAGGAGCTCCTCAAGGTAATTAAGCTACACAAGACAATCAAGCTTCGGTAAATCCCATGGCCAGAAATGTGACTCAAAAAGAGTTTAAAACTACTATCCAAATGATAAATCAAGACATGATGGTTAAAGCTCAAGCCGTGACAACTCAAGCCTAAGCTATGATGGCACAAGCCAATCGAGAGGTTGGGCCCCCTATGAACCCTAACATGAGTTCTATGGCTTCGATATTAAGGGATTTCTCTAGGATGAATCCCCCCGAGTTTCTTGGTTCTAAGGTGGAAGAGAATCCCTAAAGGTTCATTGATGAGGTTTGCAAGATACTTGGTGCCATGGGTGTGTCTTCGGAGGAAAAGGCAAAACTAGTCGCCTACCAACTAAAGGATGTAGCTCAAATTTGGTATGAACAATGGAAGGGTGCGAGGCCAATAGGAGCGGGTCCCATAGATTGGGAGGTGTTCAAGGAAGCATTTCTTGATAGGTTCTTTCCCCTAGAGTTGATGGAACGAAAAATGCAAGAGTTCATAAACCTTCGACAAGGGGGGATGAGTGTGAAAGAATATTCTCTCAAATTCACCCAACTATCCAAATATGCTCCAACCATGGCAGCGAACTCAAGGGTTAGATGAATAAGTTTGTGATGGGAGTGTCCGAGTTGGTGGTCAATGAATGTCGTTCGACAATTCTTATTCCGAGTGTGAATATTTTAAGTCTTATGGTCCATGCCAAACAAATTGAGGAGAGAAATCTCAATAAAATGAATAGGGAGGCTAAAAGGGCTAGAACTTGAGATGGGAACTTTTCCAATACTAATTTCGATGGGAAGACCGACAAAGGTTCAAGCAAAAGTTTTCCAACCAAAGCTCCTCTAACGCTTCCCTAATGGTTAAAAAGGATAGGGTGCCTAACCTTAAACCCCAAGGAGGCAATAGTGATGGGTATGCTAAGATCAAACCTAATTGTACTAAATGTGGCAAAAAGCATGATAAAAAATGTCTAGCTGGGTTGTGGGTTTGCTATGGTTGTGGTAAGAGTGGACACTAATTGAGAAATTGTCCAACATATTCGGCAAAAGGGAAAGAAGATAAGCAAACTTCTCCAAGCGGTTCAAACTCAAATGCTCAAAAGCAAAACTAGTTTTATGCTCTTTGATCCCGAGAAGACCAAGAGTGCTCCCCGTATGTGGTAACAGGTATGTTACGAGTCTTTTCTATTGATGCATATACTTTATTAGACCCCGGTGCCACTTTGTCTTTTGTGACACCCCTTGTAGCCATGAATTTTGAAATACTCCCCAAAGTTTTAGTGTAGCCATTTTCGGTTTCCACCCCGGTTGGTCAGTCCGTAGATGCTAAGAAAGTTAATAGAAGTTGTCCCATTTCTTTGTCTCATAAAGTCACTTTGGTGGACTTAGAGGAGTTAAACATGTTAGATTTTGATGTGATTTTAGGTATGGATTGGTTGAATGCATGCTATGCCTCTATAGATTGTAGGACCCAGGTTGTCAAATTCCAATTTCCAAATGATACTATTTTAGAGTGGAAAGGGGGGGATTTTATGCCTAGAGGTCAATTGGTTTCTTGTCTCAAGCTAGGAAAATAATCTCCAAAGGGTGCATTTACCATCTAGTTAGGGTGAAGGATGTTGAGTCTGAAACCCTTTATCTAGAGTCGGTCCCCATGGTGAATGAATTTCTGGAAGTCTTTCCCAATGACTTGCCGGTATTCCTCCCGAGCGGGAAAAAGATTTTGGCATTGATCTCTTGCCGGATAAGCAACCTATCTCCATTCCTCCTTATAGAATAGATCCAGCCGAATTGAAATAGTTAAAACATCAATTAAAAGATTTTCTAGATAAGGGCTTATTCATCCAAGTATCTCTACATGGGATGCTCCAGTATCATTTGTTAGGAAGAGGGATGGGTCCCTTAGAATGTGTATTGATTATCGGGAATTTAACAAGGTGACCATTAAGAACAAGTATCCACGTCCTAGAATTGATGACTTATTTGACCAACTTCAAGGGGCTAGTTATTTTTCCAAGATTTATCTACGTTCGGCTATCACCAATTGAGGGTGAGAGGGGTTTATATTCCCAATATGGCTTTCCGAACTATGTATGGACACTATGAATTCCTTGTGATGTCATTTGGCCTAACTAATGCCCCGGTAGCATTAATGGACCTTATGAATAGGGTTTTCTGATAATATCTTGACATGTTCATCATTGTGTTAATCGATGATATTTTTATCTACTCTAGGATGACAGTGACCATATGGATCATTTGATGATTGTGTTACAAGTCCTCAAGGATCATCAACTATTCGAAAACTTTAGCAAATGCGAGTTTTGGTTAATCTTTGTGGCATTCCTAGGTCACATTGTGTCAAGCAAGGGTATAGAGGTCGATCCAAAGAAGACAGACTCGGTCAGGAGTTGTCCTAGACCTCTATCACCAACCGATATTAGAAGCTTTTGGGTTGGCCCAGCTACTATAGGAGGTTTGTTGAGGGATTTTCCTCTATTGCTTCTCCTTTGGCGGCCTTAACTCAAAAGAATGCTAAATTTGTGTGGTCGGAAGCTTGTGAGAAAAGTTCCAAGAATTGAAAGATAGGCTTACCTCCGCTCCGGTATTGCCTTGCCGGAGGGTGCTGAGGGTTTTGTTTTATTTTGTGACGCCTCTAGAGTGGGTTTGGGGTGAGTTCTCATGCAACACGGGAATATAATTGCCTATGCTTCAAGGCAACTCAAGGTACATAAGATAAACTATCCGACGCATGATCTTGAATTAGCGGAGGTAGTATTTTCTTTGAAAATTTGGAGACATTACTTATATGGGGTCCATGTAGATGTTTTCACCTACCATAAGATTCTTCAATATGTTTTTAGCCAAAAAGGCTTGAATCTCCGGTAAAGAAGGTGGTTAGAGTTGTTGAAAGATTATGACATGAGTGTCCTCTATCACCCCGACAAAGCTAATGTTGTGGTGGATGCTCTCAGTCGATTGTCCATGAGTAGTGTGACTCACATAGAGGATGAAAATAAAGAGTTAGTTCGTGATGTGCATAGGTTGGCCTGGTTGGGTGTCCAACTAGTAGATTCCCCTAAGGGTGGTTTCACGGTTCATTGTGGTTCCAAATAATCCTTTGTGGTAGATGTGAAGTCTAAACAACACCTTGATCCTTTATTAATGGAGTTGAAAGAATCAGTTCTCAACAAGTCCGTTGAGGCTTTCTCCGAAGGGGGAGATGGGGTACTTATGTACCAAGGTCGATTATGTGTTCTAGATGTTGGTGGGTTAAGAGTGTAAATTTTAGAGGAGGCTCATAGTTCTCGATATTCTATTCCTCCAGGAGCCACCAAGATGTACCGTGATTTACCGGAAGTCTATTGGTGGAATGGTATGAAAAAGGATATTGCGGGATTTGTAGCAAATGTCCAAATTGTCAACAAGTTAAGGTTGAGCACCAAAGTCCAGGAGGCTTGTTGCAAAATATACCAATTCCCATTTGGAAGTGGGAATAGGTGAATATGGATTTTGTTGTGGGTTTGCCTCGAACTCGAACGTAACACGATTTGATTTGGGTAATTGTTGATAGGATGAAAAAATCAGCCCATTTCATTTCCGTTAAAATTTGTCTTTCGGCGGAAGACTATGCTAATTTCTACATAAGGGATATAGTGAGGTTACATGGAGTTCCTTTGTCCATAATTTTGGATCGGGGTACTCAATTTACTTCACACTTTTGGAAATCATTCCAAAAGAGGCTTGGTACTGAGGTGAAACTTAGCACCGCTTTTCACCCTCAAACGAATGGTCAAGCGGAGCTCACCATTCAAACTTTAAAGGATATGTTGAGGGCCTGTGTGATAGATTTCAAGGGTAATTGGGATGACCACTTTCCATTAATAAATTTTTCTTACAATAATAGTTACCACTTAAGCATCGGTATGGCTCATTTTGAAGCCTTGTATGGTAGGAGGTGTAGGCCTCTGGTTGGTTGGTTTGAGGTAGGTGATGTTGCCCTTATTGGTCCTGAATCGGTTTATGAGGCCATTGAAAAAGTCGTACTCATTAGAGAGAGGTTGAAGACGGCCCAAAGTCGGCCAAAGTTTTATGCCGATGTTGGAAGGAGGGATCTATAATTTGAAGTCAATGATTGGGTCTATTTGAAAATCTCACCCATGAGGGGTGTCATGAGGTTTGGCAAAAAGGGGAAACTTAGTTCCCAGTTTGTAGGCCCATATCAAATTTTGAAGTGTATTAAGGAATTTGCCTATGAGTTGGACCTGCCAAATGAGTTGACCCCGGTTCACCCGATATTTCATGTTTCTATGCTTAAAAAGTGTATTGGGGACCCGATGACCATTATTCATTTAGAAGGGTTAGGTGTTGATAAAAGCCTTTCCTATGAACAGGTTCCGATAGAGATTCTTTACCGATAATTCAAGAGGTTGAGAAACAAGGAAGTAGCTTCCATTAAGGTCCTACGGAGAAATCATTTCGTTGAGGGTGCTACTTGGGAGGCCGAGGCTAACATGAAGTCCCCGTATCTTCATCTTTTTCCTTCTACTCCTTATCAAGCTTGAAGTAAGTAGTTCCTCTTGAGTTTTAGTGTTTTGGGAGTCATGTGTATTGTATGAGTATTTCCATGATTTCCTTATGCTATGCATTTTCTTGATGAAATTCATGTTTAGTAAGAAAATGAGTTTTCATGAATGATGTTCCTCATGTTGTTGTGAATTTTGTATGAATTGCCTATTTTAACTTCATGAGTTGTGTGGATGAACATGCGTTATTGTGCTTTTGAGAGTAATTGCATATTGTCTCCATGATGTTGTGTTGAGCATTATTTTAGTTGGAGAAGTGAGTTCCTCCTATGAAAATGAGAAATATTGAGTTTTGTGCATATTGGGTTGTTAGATGTAGTTCCTACTCGTTTGTATTGCATTGATTATGTTTTGAGATGGAGTTGATGTTTCCTCCTTTGAATTGTGCATTATTTTGGTGTTTCATGCATAATGGGATGCTAGTCTTGAGTCTCTAAATTAGTTGGTGTCTAGCTCATCATTGTGGACGAATGTTCCCAAATGGGAGATAATGTAACACTCTGGAAACCTAGTAAACTAAACTAGAGCGTAACGTAAAACTAGTAGCCTATTTGGGGTTTAATGTAATGATTATACTCATAAAATAACCTCCGGTACTAGGTATAAATGTTTTTGGTTGTAAATGTCAAGGTACGGCCCCCAAGGACCAACCAAGGGTTCTTGAGGAGGACCTTGAGGCAGCCCCAAAAAGCTGCCAAAACAGCTTGACCTACGAATGGGCACCCACGAGCCGTGGGTGGACACACGTCCCGTAGGTGGGGGTCATGGGTCGAGGCTGGACCTCCCCTTTCTCCCCAAAAGTTCATGTCCCATCTACGACTCACAAGCACGGCCCGTGGACCCACTCACGTTCCATGGGTGAGGTGGTTGTACATCACACCTTGGAGGTTTCCTTGGAAACTAAGTGAGGGCTTATTTAGGGTTTTTCATGTTATTAATTGGTTATGTGGTGTCGTTTTAAGCTGATTTTAAACACCTATATAAGTATTTTCCCACCAAAAATAACCCATCTAGAAATCATATTTCATAAATCCCCAAATCAAATCAAACCTCTCCAAAAATCTTTTCTCTAGAACCACCATTGAAGAAGAAGAAGAACTAAAAGCCTAAGGCTCAAGAACTCATCTTTCCTATTCAATTTCGTGAAGGTTCTACAACTAAGATATGTTAGTTTTGATTCAAAGTAGACAAATTCTCCAAAACCTAGGGTTTTCATCTCAAATCATGGATTCTTTCTAAAAACGATTTCAATGATTTCATTGTGTTATATTATGATTGAATTGTTGTTTTATGTTGTTTTTATAATTAAAATCTCCCATGAATCCACGATTTACCATAACTTTAATTTTATGACTTTGTATTGTGAAGTGAATTGTAGTAAGATCAATTGTAGGAAATTGTATTTGTTGTAATTTAGTTCTTTTGATCATATTATTATCTATGTTGACGTATTAACCCTAAATTGATTGCAAGAATGTGATCCTTGATCCAAGAAGGGTAAGACATGGGAATTATGCCAAATTTTGGTTTTCATGTATATGCACTTTATGAACATGATTATAGTCTAATTATTGTGTTAATTGAAAGTTTATTCTCATAAACATGTATTGATCATGATGTGAAAGTTCTTCTCCCTATATGATGATTCTAAGGTTGAAAGTCAATTCTCACCTATTGAATCTATGAGGAATTTTGTGAATTGTGTTGGATGGTTGGTTTAGATACTCCTTCATGTTTGTAAATGCAATTCAACACTAAACATGTAATTGTGGGAAGTAATGCTTAGCACCGAGTGGGTATTAAATATGAGATGGATGCTCCCCCGCTAGAAAGGATGAACTTCTTGTAATATCTCGCTAATTGAAAGAACTAGAAAGAGCTAGAATAATAAAGAGTGATTTTTGGAAATAATAAAAATCTGGAAAATTGGTCAAGTTAAGTTTATGTTTTTGGTCAACTTCAAATGACCATAACTCCTAACTCAAGATATGTTAGGTATGTTTCCAGATATTGTAGGAAATATCTTGGAATAATCTTTCCAACGCCGCCGAGTTTGCGTGATTTCGAGCTTGTATGAGTGAGTTATACCCATTGGAAGTTGGGTTGTTCAAATAAGGAAAGTCCAATACGAATTTTAGAAGGGCATTATGGTCATTTCACCACCCAATTAATTAATTTAATTTTTGGTAATTAAGATGGGGTCTAAACTGATTGGATTCAGTTTACGCTTTTGAAAAACAAGTTAGGGCTTTGAGAGAAGAGAAAAGAAGAGGAGAAAAGAGGACAAGGAGCAAGGAATCGTTAAGTTCTTGAACCTAGGCTCCTGGACTTTGTCAAGGGGTGATCCCTACAAGGTATGTGAGTTCACAAAGCATTGGGTTCATTCACCCACACGCCAAGCATGTTTTATTCAGCGTGAATTTTTCCTAAAAAGTTGAAAGTTTGAATGTGCTAGATGTGTTTTCTTCAATTTACTTTCGTTCTTGAATTGGGCAGCATTGAGAAGTTTCTGAGATCTTTACGTCGAGTTTTAGAGTTGTTTGAGTTAGGTTCTTGGGTACATTTGCTGGGTATCCGAATCTAAATAAAATTTGAGAAAAATAATCAAGTTTAAGTGAAATGGGACTTGAAAATGAAGATGAAAAAAGTCGGGCGAATATAGGCTGTGGGGCAGCGTCGCGGACCTGCTCCTCAGATTTAAGAAACAGTTCTTCGCGTCACAGAGTTGTCACGGACCATTCTGCCTCAACAGTTATTTTCGCGACCAAAAATTGAAATACATCTATGCGTCATGGACCAGCTTCCAAGCAGTGATCTCTTGATCATTTCTCATGTTTAGCTATCTAAAATTATTCCTAAATATAATGAGATCTTTCCTATCATAAATCACAATCCTTGAATCCATAATTCAATTCAAAGAAAGTTAAGAGTCAAGTCAAGAGAAGTTAAGAGTCAAGTCAAGAGAAGTTAAGAGTCTAGTCAAGAGAAGTTCATAAAGTCTTCCAAAAGTCTTTTACAAATGTTTTAACTTTGTTTGAAGACTTAGGTTTTAAGTTGAGTAAAGAGTAAAGATTGAAGTCATTTCTTCAAAAGAGTATATCGGAACTATGTATTCCCAAAGAGTAAATGTATTCACATTTAAACAATAAAGGAAACTAAGATTTCCAAAAGAGCCTGTGAGCTAGTTTTCAGTAAACAGTAAGAGTAAAGTTCATTCTTCTAAGATTTTACGGAAACTAAGTATGCCCAAGTGTTAAACTGTTTTCACATTTGAGCAAGAAAGGAGACTGAGATTTCCAAGAGAGCTTTTAAGCTGATTTTTTGAGTAATTACCTCAAACCAAAGAAAGAGTTTTGTTTTTACAAACATATGAGCTAAGTATATTTTGGGAGTAGTATTCAGCACCGATATGGGGACGAGTTTGAGTTTAGATAACTCACGTCTCCATAAACCATGTAGCCATCATGGGCAGTAAAGGAACATACTTTTTAGATGACTCTTTAAGTAATTTTTAGCATAGACTAGTGGATCCACTTAGTTAAGGTGTTCTATATGACGGCAAAGTATAGGACAGTTCTGGCAGCGTGGGCAAGACGTTGTATCACCACTTAGGCTCATAATGGTGGTTCTCGATTAGAGAATCTCCCACATAAATTATATTACTTTCTTATATAATTAAAGTTGAGTTTGTTATTGCATTTATTTAACGAACTAAGTTGTATTCTACTGTTTTAAAGGCATTCTATATATTGTATGTGTTTTATGGCTTTATATTAAGTTAAATTATTCAGGAGTTGAGTAAAGCCAATGCAAGTGTTTTTTTCAGATTCTTTTCAAGCTTAATTTATGTTTAGCATTCCAACTGACATATTCATACATTCAATGTACTGAGTTGGCATGCATCATCTTACGATGCAGACACATGTAACCAAGATCAGCATCCAGCACCTCGTTAATCCAGTTGAGCACTCACAGTCAGTTTTTAAGCCTCCTAGCTTTCTGGAGGATCGTGGGTCTTGTCCCGACGTCCATCTCCATTGTTTAGAGGCTTCATAGATAGAGTTAGTTGATGTTAGTTAATGATTGTTTACTTTTCCTTTTCAGTTAAGTTGAGACTTGAGTTGCCACTTTGGCAGTGAATGTTTTTTATTACATTCTAAGTTATTTATTGAGTAGTTCTATTATTCTCTTAAACTAATTTCGATGGGTAAGGCCGACAAAGGTTCAAGAAAAAGTTTTCCAACCAAAGCTCCTCTAACGCTTCCCGAATAATTAATAAGGATATGGTGCCTAACCCTAAACCCCAAGGAGGCAATAGTGATGGGTATGCTAAGATCAAACCTACTTGTACTAAATGTGACAAGAAGCATGATGGAAAATGTCTAGCCGGGTTGGGGGTTTGTTGTGGTTGCGGTAAGAGTGGACACCAATTGAGAAATTGTCCAACACATTCGGCAAAAGGAAAAGAAGACAAGCAAACTCCTCCAAGCGGTTCAAACTCAAATGCTCAAAAGCAAAACTAGTTTTATGCTCTTCAATTCTGAGAAGACCAAGAGTACTCCCCGGATGTGGTAACAAGTATGTTACAAGTCTTTTCTATTGATGCATATACTTTATTAGACCCCGGTGCCACTTTATCTTTTGTGACACCCCTTGTAGCCATGAAATTTGAAATACTCCCCGAAGTGCTAGTGGAGCCCTTTTCGATTTCCACCCCGGTTTGTGTGTCCTTAGAGGCTAAGAAAGTTTATAGAAGTTGTCCCATATTTTTGTATCATAAAGTCACTTTGGTGGACATGGTGGAGTTAGACATGTTAGATTTTGATGTGATTTTAGGTATGGATTTGTTGCATGCATGTTATGCCTCTACAAATTTTAGGACTCGGGTTGTCAAATTCTAATTTCCAAATAGGCCTATTTTAGAGTGGAAAGGGGGGAATTCTATGCCTAGAGGTCAATTTGTTTCTTGTCTCAAAGCTAGGAAAATAATCTCCAAAGGGTGCATTTACTATCTAGTTAGGGTGAAGGATGTTGAGTCTGAAACCCCTTATCTAGAGTCGGTCCCCGTAGTGAATGAATTTCTAGAAGTATTTCCCAATGACTTGTCGGCATTCCTCCCGAGCGGGAAAAAGATTTTGGCATTGATCTCTTGCCAGATAAGCAACCTATCTCCATTCCTCCTTGATACGCTCAAATTAGACCTCCCTAAAGAAGCATAAGCGATCGTTATCAAGTAAAGAACCAAACTTGTAGGTTGGGGTCGATCCCACGAGAAAAATGGTTTAGATTTTACTTGAACCCACAATTATATTCAATTAGTCAAAGTACTTCCAAAAAAAATAACAATTAATTAAAAGGGGGGGGGGTTTTGTGAAACCAATTATAAGATTTCAATAAGTAATCAGAAATCAGCAGTCAATTTTGGTTGTTATCAAGATGAGAGAAATAACTAGGGTATACGTGTTCCCCACAAACTCATAACGCAGTAATCCTAGTAACAACAATCCTTTCCTAGTGTATTACATGCAAAGTGATAAGTTAGGTATCTCTAAATCTTTGGTCCGGCATCTAGAGAATTTCACCCCGCACCTT
>JAJOOS010023091.1:0-18665 GCA_029582725.1 Solanum chiquidenum | reverse complement strand
TCAACAATCACGGCTACAAGTATATCAAGGATAACAACCCAAATACATTGCTTCTAAGCTTTAAGGAAACATGTCGTAAGTAGGGAATAGCCTTAACACACCTTTTTCACTAAATTCGCGTGGCCTAACGACTTTAACTCATAACTTCCTCGATACTACAACAAGGTAGGACCATAATCAACACACAAAATAAAAGATACCAAGACAATATGATAAAACATATGTATTTCCGTCGCAAATTGATGTTTGCTGCTTATAAAAGCTAAAGTCGATGAAAGAAGGGTCTTACCTCGATCTTAGGTTCGTAATACGCCTCAAAACCTTTAAATATGTTCAAACCCTTGCTGTCCCAACACTAAACTGTGATATGCTAAGCAATCGATAAAACAAATTATACCACAATGATGAGCCCAACGCGTAGAACAACTTTCGTCAAGGACTTAAGTCAAGAAAATCTATACTTCACTTGATCCTAGAAATGGGTTTCTCTAATTTCTCTGGTTTTTAGCTTTAAAATGAATAAAAAGGTCGAAGAAGAAGATATATATAACATTCCACCGACTTAGGGCCCCACCTCACGTGCTTGCTTGTGCAGTCCCACGAAAACGCAAATATCTCTATATTTTGAAGTCGTATGAACAAACGGTTTCATGCGTTGGAAACTAGACTCGTAGACCTTCGATTCGATATGTCGTGAGAACCATAACTCTTAATAGATTGGGAGAAAACATTTGAGACATTTGACCCAAATTTCAGACAAATCTTTAAAAAGGAATTTACGGTAACTTTCGCCAACTTTTATTTTGCCACTTACATAACTTCAAAACTTGAGATACAACACTTGAACACTTAAAATATCACATAACATGTCATTCTTAATTTATTACCCACCTTCCTGGTCTTTCCACGAAGCTATGAGTCAATTTATACATTTCGAAAAGTCGGGGTGTTACACGCACTTCCCAACTGATCCTCATTGACATCGTGCAAATTACCGATGTCAACATTGTGCCTAAGTTGGATAGAAATACTCCCATTAACACTCGTGCTTTCACCTATTTAAGAGCAGCCAACAACAAACAAAAATAAGTTGATTCAACTACAACAAAATTAGTTCTCGACTAAACTTCACTAAAAGAATTCTAAACACAACTCCCCGGCAGCGGCGCCATTTTTAATAACGCTCAACTACACTTCATCCGATTCTAAGTGTAGGCAGTCGCAATCAAGTATAAACACAACTAAGAGTTGGGATCAATCCAACGGGGAGTGATACGGCAAAAAATTTGATTACGAAGTGAAATGGTGTCCTAATCGTTTGTAGGTTTAGATATTTTTTAAACAATAAGGTAAATGGAAAGGGGTTGACAATTAATGTAAAATGGGGGGATTTGATTGAACAATTAACAACAATGAACAACCGGAAGTAAACAAGTAGAGAGGAGTCCTTGGTAGTGTGATCAATCGAATGTCAATTTCGCTAAATGGATGATTACTATTTACTAAAAGTCATTGAATCTTAGTGGGTAGGCTAGGATTTAGGTGCAATAGACATTTATCAATCAACTATCACGAATCAAGCAAGTTCTCTCGAACCTCGACAAGCATAACACATATGAATAGCTTTAACTCCAAAACTTCTTTCTCAAGCAAGCTTAGAATGCCAGACTAAAATTGCATTTGCAACTACAATTAATCAATTAAAACTCAGGTATCAATTGAACCCACTTCAAATCAACAATAAAATTAGTAAATATTAACACCCATAAGATAATTAAAACATTCAATCACATAATCACACCCCCAAAATTGGGGGTTTTGCTACACACAATAAAGAGCAAGAAATTGTTACCAACTATATTTTCCTTCAGCTTGGGTAATAAATCACAAGGTTCTAAAATGTTCAAATTAGAATCCCAATCAAAGAAACCCTAAATCTCTACTTAAAAGGTTAAAGAACAATGTTTTAATGTTAGAACAATGTGGGAACTCACAAAAAATCCAGAACTCTTTTTTCTTCTTTTGAAAATTGCATTTATACGTTCCCAAATTTTTAATTTCAGAGCCACTCGGCGAAATAAGTTGGACTTCACCAACCAGGTCGGCAATGCGCCGAGTTTCCCTTTCTATCGCCTTCTTGGCCTAGATTTTCACCACTTCCCTTCTGTGACCTTAGGCAATCAAAACTTCCATCACCGATCCATTCGGTGATTCGCTGAAACACCAATCTCCTCGCTGAGTTGTCTTTGTCCATGGGTTGACCTGCTATAACTTTTGGCGGGTTGAAGAGCCACTCGTCGACTCGCCAAGTGGCTTTGACGAGCATCACCCTTGATTTTTTTTAGCTTTTTCGCTCATTTTTGCCCGATATTGTCCTTACCTTGCTCTTTTGCCTTCATTGCTGCAAATTAGCATTTTAACATCAGTTTTGCATAAAAAGGCATTGAGAACACTAAAACTCTGAATATTAAGCCCTAAATGAGTCAAAATCCCCGACTCATCAGTCATCTCACAACTTGGTGTTTGCAGAATTGTGAACACAAATAATATGATTATTGGCATAGTTTTTTGATAATCAAATTAAGTTCATTCGCCTTGATAACAATGTAGAGTTTTTATCCCAAGCATTTAATGATTAATGTCTATCGATTGAGATTGAATAAACTCAATACTAAAGTGAATGTGATAGTATAAAATAAAGCTTATCAATACAGATATGTTTTTTATCATGATGGAATCATGACTCACCTTCAAAAGAGGTAGAGCGATTGAGAAGAAATAAATTTAAAAATTAATCTTGGAGTAGTAAATCTAAATTTACTCATATGATAGTAAATCAGAAATTTACTGAAAGCAAAGGAACATTTCATGGTAAACTTGGCGTTTACTTATTAGACATATATTAAAGAACCAAAAGATTTTTCAAGATTTTTTTTGTTGTGTGTTCTCATGATAAGTTGATTGGATCAACTGATGTTGGGACTAAATTTCTTAAGTCTGAAAAATATAAAAGGTGAATATGAGGTCGTTTACTTGTCATGTGATATGTGAAATAGATGCATCTATAAGATAATCACATGTGCGTTTTGTTGTCAACCTACAGATTAACATTTGCAAAATTATTTGTGCAAGATAATTGAGTGAAGAGCACAACTTTCAGAATATGTAATCAAGACAATTTATCTTGATAATATTGATGAATATTCAAGATGATGTGACATTAAATATCCCCAATAAATAGTCAATCATTGCTTATGAGAACAAAGTTTCATGGTCTGAAATATAATGTATTGCATAATAAAGTAATTGTATGCATCAGACCAATAAATTATTTTTTCTCTCAATTGATTTATGGTCAGGGACCAAATATTTTTCGTATGATAATTTTGATGCGCGGTAAAATTGATGATGCATAAATATGGAATTTCTAAAATAGATTGGGATGTATGTTAGTTTATCTAACATAAGGGGGAGATAAGAAGAAATCAAGAGTTGCAAATGCTTCTATTGAATATTCTAAAGGATAGAGTCTACTATATGCATGAAGCATGATAGACCAATCGGTTCAAAATCAAATAATTCCTGAAAAAAAAGGAGGAGCAAATGATTAAAATGATCATAATGAAGAGGTAATGTGCTCTTGAAGAGCACATGACAGAACACTTCATGAAACCTCATGAGAGGGGTAGGTACCTAAAAATAATGAAGTGATGAGATCTCAATAAGTTATATCATATACTGAATCAATACAAAGTGATATCTCATCGACAATATCTTTGAACAATATAGTGCAATATTATAAAAGATTATGAGGATATGAATTATATGTCTATTAAAGCATGATGATGTAAAAATAATTATCAAGTGAAAAGAGAACTGATGCATCTTGATAAGCGTAAAGCTTATTTGACTTGTAGTCTAGACACTAGAAGATGTCATACATTTATTATTGATTGTTGTCACTTGAAAAAATTGATATGAAATCCCTAAAGGATTCAAAATCTAAAGCATATGCAAGTTTTTGGAAAACTTGTTTATAATCTTCATATGGATTAAAGCAATCAAGAATTCCTTTGTATTGTTATGCAAGTAAATAACTTGAACTGAACTCCTGAAGAATTATTTTTAAATGAAATATGATATTTTAAAAAATAAATAAATTAGTATGTACTATTTTCACTCTGAGTTAATAATACTTTAATTTTTTTTAAAATTTTTTGTCACTAATATAATTTGAAAATCTTCGGTTTGAATAATTTTTAGTTAGACATAAAAAATTAAGGACAAAAATGCTCATTTTTAACTTCTTAATGCTTTAATAGAACATTTATGGGAGTAATTAATACTTTTGAAAGTTGAGTATTTATGTAATGTTTATATAATTGTATTTCATCAATAATTTTATTTTTATTTGGATTGTTTATTAATTTGTATATAATATTTGCATGCAATTTATGTCATTTAAAAATTTAGAATAAAAATATAATTTTATATTAATTAAAGAATTTGAAAAAATAAATTATTATATCACATGAAACTTATATAAATGATTATTTAGAAAAACAAAGGAAATGATTTATATTATGAAATAAAAAATAAAAAATAAAAAAATATATGAGGAGTATTGAAAAGAAAGAAAAAATATATTATTTTATAAAAAATAAAAATAGAAAATTCTTTACTAAAATAAATAGTGTATAAATAAAATTGGAGATGACCGCAACCGTTAGATTTGAATCAAGCCATTATGTCCTCACATTTTCCAAAATGCCACTAGAATTGGGAAGCTGGAATATTTTCTGAAAAGTTACATCAGTTGAATGATTTTCTGACACCACTACTATATCATTAAAAAAGCTGTGAGGTGCTTCCACTATTTTCTTTGTTTTTAGTTCCAACTCACCCAAACATTATCAAAATGTTAGGAGGATTCATAATTAAGCTTTTGCTTTTCCTTAAAATAAATAAATAGAATATCTATTTTTTATTTTCTAATTATTCTTAATTATTTATTCAGTTTGACAAATTAATAATTAAAAAAAATTATATGTTATAATCTCAATTAATTATTTTGAAAAAAATAGAATTTTTTGATAATTTTAAGTTTTTAATTCATTCACTTAATAATTAATAGGGCTAAAATGATAAACTCATTATGTAAAGCATTATTTTCTTAATAGGTGATGTGTCAATTTAAAAGTGAACAAATAATTAGGGACATAGAGAATATGTTAAAAGGAAATGGTCTATAATTATATCATGCATTTTGAAAAAAGAAAACTCCTTAATTTACTTCTTTTTTACCATGATTGAGCTAAAGCAAGCTTTTTTTGTAATAAGACATTGCAAACTTAGTCGAGCAAAACCAGAATTTAAGAGTATTCTTCCCATTTCATATTAATTAAATTGTTGCGACATTATTTATTTTTCAAATTAATTTAATTGTTCAATTTTCAAGACTATTTTTAGAATATTTTTTTAATTTTACCCTTCATTAGTTAGTATTGAAATTAGTTGCTATTAATTAATGTTTAGTTATTTTAATCATAATTTTGATAATAATTAATAAGGATAAAAATGGAAAGTTAAACCTATTTTATGTCTTAATCTTCTTTTCTTAAAGGATGTGAAACACTTCAATAATTTAATTAATTTGAAATTGAGGGAATATAATATAAAAAAGTTTGAGATAGAAATGGTAAAAAGAAAACACTTGTTCATACATACAGTAAAATAAAAAGCTTTAAAAACATGAAATGTAGTGAGCAAACGTACCCACAATTAGAATAATCATTTGGGATATTTTGCATTTAAAATTCAAATTTATCAGTTATAAAATCCTTTGAGATTTCACCATAATAAACATATTCTCACTTTTTTGTCTCCTTAGTCGGGGCAGACTTTATGGTATCCACCAACTCTGCCCATTATCTTTGAACAAGTCCATTATGTATATACTGTTTTCCATTCTCTCTGGGCATAATATATAAAATACGTTTTTATTTCATCTTAGTTAATATCTACATTTTTTAATTTCGGGTATATAAATAGATAATTAAATTTATATAAAATTAATAAATAAATAGACGCATTCCACGCAGTGACGGATGCACATTCAAGTGTATGGGTGCTTGAGCACCCATTACATTTTGGAGTCGACACTAATATTTATAAAAGAAACCTAGTAATTTGTATGAATATGTAAATTGAGCATCCATTTTGGTACCAATTACAAATTACAAATAATTGAACATCCATAACCAAAAAATTCTGAATCCGCTACTGATTCCACGTGATATATTACACGTAAAATGTCATGTAAAGACATGAATTATCACATAGGACATCAAATATGACATATGTGTTAACTTGTTCAACTTCATACAGGCTTTAAGTGTATATTTGTACGCACCCAAAATGAAAGAGCATAGATACGTATTAGAGAATAATCCTTTGAGTTGCGACTGAAAGTCATCCTTGAGTTTTCACATGGAGCACTAATAGTCCCTCATATTTGCAATATTGTTGCACTTTTGGTCATCTCCCAAACATTTGTCTATGTTCTAACATTGATTTTAGGGAAAAGGGTCTGAAAAATACTTCAACTTTGGCCGAAATTGTTGTTACGATATCAAACTTTATGGAGGACCTTTTACCCCCTGTACTATTTAAAAGTGTATTTTAAAGGTATATATGTGTCCACGTGAACACGTTACTATTTATAATTATGCAATATTTATGATATCCACGTGGGCACATATATTCCTTTAAAATACACTATTAAATAGTGCAGGGAGGTAAAAGGTCATTTCCAAAGTTCTGTATCGTAACAGCAATTTGGGCCAAAATTCGGATATATTTCAAACATTTTTCCCTTGATTTTATCCACAATTTATATATGAAATGTTCAGTCGTCTTTTTATATATTTAGTAGAAATAATAATTTTATATGAGAAGAAGAACACCTTGTTTAGTTTAGTAGAAATATTATTGCAGCTAAAATCTAGAGGTTCATCACGTCGATTTCACGTGTAGTATAATTTTTTTCTTTTCTTGCAACATTATATGTCAAGGTATTCTTAGTTAGATGTATTAAAATTTCTACTAAACAGAAGAATATGTTTTTCTTCTCACTTTCTCTCACATGATTGTTGGATCCCAATTCAAATGTTTGGTTTCAAGTCGAGAGTCAAGATTAGTTCTTGGGTTGGAATCGTGTCTCGAATTGATCACTGGGATTGTATCTTGATTCGAGTGTCAGGATCGAGTCATGGATCAATTACTAGGGCTGGTTTTCGAGTTAGAAACTAGTTTCCTAAAAAAGTATTTTCTACTTTTTAGTAAAAAGAAGAAGAAGATATTTTCTGTAAAATAATTTTACTCGCCAATCAAACTTGAGAAAAATAAGTGAGAGATCAACTTGTTTTTCAAGAAAATATTTTCTTCCATACCAAACACACTAGTAAAATAAATGATATATTATTTCTTGATTTTTCAAACATAAAAGGTAACATTGAACATTTAGTTTTTGCATACCGAAAAAATAAAAGTGAATAGAGGGACTAAGGCCTCATTTGTTTGCACTTAATGGAGGTATGAATCTTAATCATTCAGATTCAGCCCATTAAGTGTGTTTGATTTTTAGATTTGAATATGAATGATTCAGATTCAGCCCATTAAGTCCATTTGCTTCTTTTTTCAAAAAACCTCTTAATGGATCTGAAAAGGTCTGAACGGATCAGATCTGTAGCAGAGTCTTAACAACATTCAAACTTATTTAATAAGTTATAAAATAATACCGTATATCGCCTCTCTCGGTATTTGCATAACTTTTGCTCTCACAGCTACAAACTTTCTTCCTCTTTTTTCTCAATCAAACACCATAATCTTTACAAGTATTTTTTTATATTAATAATTTTCTTAGAGTGTATTGATGTTTGTCAAGAACACTTATTGCAATAATATTTTAGTGTATTGATCAAGTGAAAAAAATACTATCCATAATTAAAAATAATAACCATGTATACATATTTGAGGTCTCTTATTAGAATTTTGTCTTAGGTCAATAATTTTAGTGAGACTCTTTGATAATCAAACCTATTTATGAGATGACACTAATATATTATTGTTGTTGAACTAGTTGGTGACAAAATAATTGAGCTCCTAATAATTCTTCATCCCAATTTTCACCATTTCAATCTTCAGTTTTAGCTGGAAAAAAATGTTTTGGGGAAGAAAAGAAAAATTTATTCGTCTCAATTGGAAATTGATGAGAAGATGATTACTGCTTTGGCATTATTGATTAAAAAAATAGTGCACCCACATTTGAAGAATATATGAAAAAATTAGATGGACTTCGATGGAATGAGTCATTATACAATGCATGTGTTATCGAAAAGTAACAGCTACAAAAAAAATATGAATGACGTTAGAGGTTCACAAGTTAGAAAATTTGATTAAGGTTATTGAAAAAAAAAGATAGGAATTCTTTAGTTTTTCTAATTAGCTAAAATATATGTTAGGCGCTGATAATGTGATACCTTATTTATTATTTTTCAATAGTATCTATCATACTTATTGAACTGTTTGATAATATATTGTGCCTATAAAATATTTTTTATTCATGAATTTTTTTTATGTTATATTGGAGGATTATGATGTTTTTTTAATCAAAAAGTAATATATAGTTTTGTTGAAATGATTTTTTTATAACATTTTATTAATATAATGTTTGATTTCATATTTACATTCAGATATTGAAAACAAATAATCTTAATCATTCAGAGTTCAAATTTAAAGACCACATCTTAATATTCAGATGTGTATTCATATATGAACACTTAGATCATAATGCAAATCTTAATATTTAGATGTGTATTCAAATTCAGACCTCTTAATCTTAATGAGAACAAATGAGGCCTAAGTCATTTCACGATAGATGTTTGAATAATTGTATGATTCAACACATTATCAGACCCTTTAACTTGTCAAGATAATTCATTTAAACACTAGAAACCCTTATTTCATTTGAACATCTCAGATTCAAAAAAAATAATGCTTTGATTCAATATTTTTTATTCTTATTCTGAAAAAAACTTCTCTGTCTGTTTTTATTTGCCAATTAGATGCAAATGAAATATCCTAATTTTTTTTGAAGGGTTTGTACATTAAGGGTGTGTTTGGTATGAAGGAAAATATTTTCTTAGAAAACAAGTTGATTTTTGACTTATTTTCTCATGTTTGATTGGTGACTAGAAAATGTTTTTCAGAAAAGATTTTTAATGTTTGATTTATGAATGAAAAATGTTTTTGAGAAATATCTTTTATTTTTACTAGAGTAGAAAATAATTTTTAAAATTGAAAATATTTTTTAAAAACAAACTTAAATTTTTTTTTTGGGGGGGGGAGGGTGATAGGGGAGTGGGTGGGTGGGGGGTCGAGTGTAGGGGTGAAAAATTAAAATTTTGAAGTTGAAAATATTTTAAAAAAACAAACTCAATTTTTTTTGGGAGGGGGGTGGGTGGGTGGTCGAGGATCGGGATGAAAAAATAAAAATTGAAAATATTTTTTAAAAACAAACTTAATTTTTTTCTTTTTGAAGGGGGTGGGGGTGATAGGAGGCTGATGGGGGAGGGTAGGGGGTGGAGGTAAAAGAATAAAAATTTGAAATTAGAAATATCTTTTAAAAACAACTTTTAATATTTTTTTGGGAGGGAGTGATGGTAGGGGGTGGAGTAAAAAAATTAAATTTAAAAACAAGCTTTAAAATTATTGTTTTTTTGGGGTGGTTGGGGGAGGGGCTGGTTTGAGGGTAGGCAAAAAAATAAATTGAATTTTTCAACAAAAAAATAATTGTAATTTGAAGTTGAAATAGAATTTTGGAAAATATTTTTCTTAAGTTTTGAAGGGAAGTCATTTTCCTTAAATTTAAAAAAATTGAGTTAATTTGAAAAACATTTAACCCAATCAAACACGAAAAAATTGAAAAATATTTTCCTTCCTACCAAACACACCCTAAGCCTCATTGTATGTCCCGATAAATCAATTTCAAAACAGTGAATGAATTAAATTAGAGATACTTGTCTCATGTTGTTTACTTGATATCTCCTATCCCAAGGTGGAAACATGTGAATAGTAAAACAAAACCAACATTATTACCTCATTTAATAATTTTCTACTTTAACTCTGTATGAGCCTACGCCTACCTATGTTAGTCAAAATAAATTCAAATCAAGTAAACGTGCAGTGCTGCCTGCAGTAGTAACACCTTGAAAACCATATCTCATAGAAGCAAAAAACAAGAGTGTGGTGTTGTTGTTGGTTAAATGATGAATGTTGTTGTAGTTGTGATTCTTAGTTTTTTCACATTTTCAATCTCTGTTATATTTTCATTGAATTCAGATGGTGTTTCTCTGTTAGCTTTGAAATCTGCAATTTCTAATGACCCATCTCAGTTTCTTTCTTCTTGGTCGGAGTTAGACTCATCAGCATGCCATTGGAATGGAATAACATGCGATGCAAATCAGAAGGTGACTTCTATTTCTCTGTCGTCGAAGAATTTGAGTGGTTACATTCCTTCTGAAATCGGAGCACTTTCTTCTCTATCAATTCTTTCTCTTTCCTACAACAACTTTTCAAAACCAATCCCTATTCATCTCTTCAATGCTACTTCCCTTCACTCCCTTGACCTCTCTAACAATGCTTTCACAGGATTCTTACCTCAACAAATCACATCCCTTATAAACCTTAAACACCTTGATCTTTCTGCTAATTTTCTCAATGGCTCACTTCCCCAAGAGCTAACTCATCTTACACTTCTCACTGGAACTTTAAATCTTTCATACAACAGATTTTCCGGCCAACTTCCGGCGAGTTATGGTAAGTTTCCTGTAACATTGAGTTTAGACCTTCGGCATAACAATCTGACTGGAAAGATACCTTCAGTCGGGTCGTTGTTGAATCAAGGGCCTACTGCATTTTCCGGCAACCCTTTTCTTTGTGGGTTTCCATTGGAGACTCCGTGTGCAGAACCAGAAGCTCAAAAACCACCACCGAACCCTAATGAGGAGGAGGTGGGGTTTGTAGGAAAAGGGAAATCGGGAAATGGGTCTGTGGTGGTTTCTTTGATCTCCGGCGTATCGGTTGTGATTGGGGTGATGTTTGTTTCAGTGTGGGTGTTGAAGAGAAAATGGAAGTTGGATGAGGGAAAAATGGGAAAAGAAAAGTTGAAGAAGCCAGAGGAGGGGCAAAAGGGTAAATATGTAGTGTTGGACGAGGGGTTTGGGATGGAACTAGAGGATTTATTAAGGGCTTCAGCTTATGTAGTGGGGAAGAGTAGGAGTGGGATAGTTTACAAGGTGGTGGCCGGTGCTACGGTGGTTGCTGTTCGACGATTAAGCGAGGGGGATGTCACGTGGAGGTTCAAGGAGTTTGAGA
The DNA here is from genome assembly GCA_029582725.1 of Solanum chiquidenum. Lineage (NCBI taxonomy): Eukaryota > Viridiplantae > Streptophyta > Magnoliopsida > Solanales > Solanaceae > Solanum > Solanum chiquidenum. The sequence goes on along the minus strand of JAJOOS010023091.1, from coordinate 7,229 downwards.
CGGAGGTGGAAGCCATTGGGAGAGTACAGCATCCAAATGTGGTGAGGCTTAGGGCTTATTACTATGCTAGTGATGAGAAATTGCTGGTTACTGATTTCATCGGCAATGGCACCCTGCACAATGCTTTACATGGTAATCTCACTTCATTCTTACTTGGAATTTTCTTTACGGTTAAAAGAAAATTCACTCTAAACATACTACTTACGGAGTATTATTCTAAATCACTATAAGGATAAACTTAGTATTACAAATTCTGAGATAAGTTGATAAGTAGTACTGGAGTAAGTTATCCTGCCTATGCGAGTGAGAAAGGGGGTACTTTTTTGGAGAAAATTAGATCAAATCCTCATAAGCAGTATTATCTCAGTGTCCATGGTACTTCAGGGGTTTTATTGATAGATCAGACAACCTTGAAGGTGGCATTGCATTTGATATTTATGCAAAAAATGAAGTTTAATGTCTACTCCATTGAAGTAAGTGTTTAAAACCTAGGATGTTCTTAAAGCTGCTCATGATTATTTGTTGAAGTATTCTCTAGGCACATTTAACAATTTCTGTCAAGGTTTCAAGCATCAACTATCTTTGGTAAATATTAATGATCCCAAATTATATGCTTTTAAGTTGTTAGCTGCTTACTGTCCTTATCTTTCTTTTGATCAAGAATAGGCAACCGAATATAAATTATGATGAACAAGAACTAGTTTGGGGTAGTGGGCTGGGGAGGGGAATAATACGTGCATGGTTCATTTGTTTTTATCTGAGCAATTGGCATTTGTGTTTTCTGCTTCCTGGAAAACATCTATGCAAGTGTTAAGCTATTGAAACCTTTTGGGCTCCACAATTCAACATCTGTTGGTTTATTGTAATTCACTAGTTTCTGGTCCCCATTATGACATTTTCCCCTTGTTTTCTGCTTCCTGGAGAGTACATTTTATGTGGCCTAAGATATATTGAGAGAGGTTTTAAAGTTGAAGTAAACATTCGGAAGGTACAGTAAGGAAAAAAACACTAGATCTATCAATTGGATGTTAAGCTATTCGTTCGATTCACGTTCATTAGGAATTGAACTAAGCATGGTTACACATAAAATGTGAATCCAAAGTCTGAATTTTTTGCAGAACAAAATATCGACTAATCATAAAATGTTGTAGTTCCTCCTTGTAACATCTATCGTTGTCAAGTTCACTTTAGGATGTTGGACTTTATGTAAAAAAGGCATTCAGCTGACACCGAGAAGAAAACTATTACACCACAGGTTATTTTTGTCTTCAAATTTTTTTTTAACTAAGTGGAGAAGTCCACGACGTTAAGTTTTCTGATAGGTAAATATAAAACAAAAAAGATAATAAGTAAGACACGAAATTTCATCAGATTCGAAGACTTGGTAAGTCATTCCCTGTTTCCTTTAGTCTGTTTGTCTTGTTATTCAGAGGTGTTGTTTAATGTATCTATAATTTGTATTGTGGTTATAGAATCCCTGAATAGGCAGTTACTGGACTTGTGCTAGCCTTGTATTTTGCTCTCTCTTTATTTTCAGAACCTTGCACTTCACAAAAACATTAATGTTCATTTGAACTCCAGTCCATTTTTCTTAATTTCAATCTCTGTGTACAAGTCTTCTCCACATAATCCTTCCCTTTTTGCTCGTACTTTGGTATTGTCAATTGTGAACCAATCCTATATAAACACAAGTGGAAATGAAGATTGCACCTACTTTGGGGTGGCTTCTTGAGAATGTGGTTCCTCTAGTTCATATTGGTAATTTTTTTTCTCGACAAAATACCAACTGACCTATTTCTTGTTTTCCTTGACTTAGACTTCCATTGTTTCAAGCACATATTTTTGTACCAATTTCAGGATTTGAAGTGAAAAATGTTCTATTCGTTATTCTGAAAAGCTGTCGTCGATTTGGCATGAATCACTTTTTAATTTATCTTCCACAAGTCCAAAAATATTTTTTGGATTTCAAAACTTGCACTATCCAGCAAAAAAATTCTCATGGAAAAAAACACATACACAGCTAATTTCTCTAGAGAACTGGGTGATTTTCTTTTTATGTTGGAACATTATCCTTGTTAATCAATCTTTTAATGTTTATTTTTTACAATTGCAGGAGGACTTGGTAATAACTTGCCACCTCTGTCATGGGCAGCTAGACTGAAGATCGCTCAAGGCACAGCTCGGGGTCTAATGCACATTCATGAGTGTAATCCCAGGAAGTATGTTCATGGGAGCATAAATTCAACAAAAATCCTTCTTGATGATGACTTGCAAGCCTACATATCTGGTTTTGGATTGACTCGCCTTGTTTCAGGCTGCTCCAAGCCCATAAACAGTAGTACCAAAAAGCTAAGTACAAGTCAAATCATAGTAAGTCCTCAAAACTCAACTTCGTCTTGTACTATGTACATGGCACCTGAGGGTCGAGTGCCTGGCTCCAAGTTCACCCAGAAAAGCGACATCTACTCGTTTGGTATGGTACTTTTGGAGATCCTGACTGGTCGGTTGGCAGATGGAGGATCAGAGGTGGAGGATGATGGGAAGGGGCTTGAGAGTCTTGTTAGAAAGGTTTTTAGACAAGAACGACCCTTGTCTGAGATCATAGACCCTGCTCTCTTGAATGAGGTTCATGCTAAAAAGCAAGTTGTTGCAGCATTTCATATCGCTCTCAACTGCACAGAACTGGATCCTGAGCTTCGGCCAAGGATGAGAACAGTTTCTGATAACCTTGATCGCATCAAACTGCAGTAAAAGAAACTTGATCAATGTAAAGGATTTCAATGTTTTGCTGACTGCCTAAATGTAGAGCTGTTTAGTAATTGTGAATCAGAATTTTTAGTTTGTGTTGTGCTAAATCCTAGATTTGGCGTTTCTATTGTAACTCTACTAATTCATTGTTCTATTTGTTGAATCATCAATTGAAAATTGCTTGTGCTAGCGAATCTTACAAGGCTATTTGTGTTTGAATATTACGGACATGATCTGAATTCCAAATAATATGCAAAGGAGCATTGTCAGACCCTGCCTAATCAAATGATGTAGTTCAATAGTTGGAAAGTTCTGTATGAATTATTGATTGCCCATCACCCTATTCAATCTTTTGAAACTACACTCCTCTATTCTCTCATTCTACCAAGTGAAGTTGCTACCTGTGTACTATTTGATTTCTGTCAATACACAATCCCTTAACATTGAGCAAAATCTCCAGCTTCATTCTGAGAAAAAACTAATCCACCCAGCTTCTCTTCTTCATTCAATATGACATTGAAATCTCCTCTCACTAGATATGGGCACTGATCTTTAACTGAAGATATGAATTATGATTAAGATCGTCCAATAGTCAGTCTTTCTAAAGCATTGCATCTTCCATAAACACAACAATGATCATCGCTTCTTGATGACCGCCTTTATACCTGAGTTTCATTGTAATTTGTTGGTAGCTGTCCAGTATGACATCTTTTTGCCTGAGACGATGTCAATGCATGCATAAGTTTTGGTATTTGCGCTGACATATCACTTATCTGAACACCATCAAATGTCTCGGCTTGGAGAGATGATTCAATATCTTCTAAACTTGATCATGGCCATTGTACATTGTTCTGAGAGTCCATCCTATAGTTTCTGCCCTTATGTGTGTTAACACCTTAGCGTTGATTTTGATAAATGACACTTAAACATTCACTCATACTCTTCGCAGGCAAATACATCAACAAGAAAGGAAACCAAGCATAAAGCATAAAGAAGAAATAAAGATGTCTTGATCTGTAGAATCAATAAGAGATTCCAGAATAAAGATATGTCTTGATCTCTAGAATCAATCGGATTCCAGAATCAATCAAGCAGATCATGATCAATCAGAGATTCCAGAAATCAATCAATTATATTCAAAATTGCAGAATAAATCACCTAAGGAAGGAAGGTGATAATGTGCATCAATCAAATGATACTTTGAAGACAACAAGATCAGTTAACATCCAAGACTACAAGGAAGAAATCGAAATCAAGAGATGCATTCAAGTTAACGAGATCAACCAAAGATTCAAGACCACAAGAAGATCATCATACAAAGGAATAAATCGATTTGCTCATGCACATATCTGATATGGACATGACTCTGTAAATCAATCAGAATAAAATCAAGGACTTAATCAAAGATCCTTGATTCAAACTCCGTTGAGTTTCCGTAAAAGAGCAAAGTCCTCCAAAGCTATATAAACCTCTCTTAGCCATAGTTGTGAAGTACGCACTTCACTTGAACTTATATTGTAATGTTATTTTATCTTTCATAAAACTTTGTACTCACTTGAATGAACGATTGAAAAGAAAAGAGAAAGAAAAATCTGAGTGTAGGTTATACAAGTAGAGGTTGTGTCAAAGAAAAAGAATTGATTTGCATATCAGACAGGGCTCTCAATTGTAACATTCTGTAACACTCAAGTTCTCAACAAGCTCTTAAGGAAACCCTTGAAACCCAAGGGGACTGGACGTAGGCACCACACCGGTGTTCCGAACCAGTATAAAACTATTGGCGTCATTTACTTAGTGCATTTATTATCTTTGTTTATCTGTATTACTAACTTGCAGGTGAGTCGACTGACCAATATAGAAAGTCGACTGAAGGAATTTTTAATTCCCCCCTCTTAACTTTCAATTGGTATTAGAGCAGGTCTCACTAGTAAAATGTTTAACCACACGTGAGCAAAGATCCAATGACACACTATCAGATTCCTGGTGCTCTACTTCAAGATGGACATTCCTCAACTCGACCACCGTATTTTAATGGCCAACATTACTCCTACTGGAAAGATATATTCAAAATCTTTGTCTCTTCAAATGACCATTAAGCATGGATTGTGATCAAGAAGGGTCCAAAGCCTATTCCTGGACTAACTGAAAAATATGGCACTGAGAAGCCATTTGATCCCGAATCCTTCGATATCACAAAGGAACCACCAAGGTAAAAGAAGCTCGGATCAATTCACTAGTCAATGAATATGAATTATTCAAAATGGCCAAAGATGAAAACGTAGAAGACATGTTCTCGAGATTTAGCAAAATTGTTTGCGAACTCAAATCTCTTGGAATGGTATACTCAAATGGGCTACAAGTTAGAAAACTCGTCAGAAGTCTTCCCAAAGCTTGGGAAACTAAAGTTGCTATTCTTGAAAATGGAGATCTGCAGAGAATGACATACGATGAACTTCGAGGCAACCTGATGGCCTATGAGCAAAACCATATTAACAAGTATATCAAAGATGAGAAAAATAAAACGGTGGCCTTTATTGCCGAGACATCTGAAGTTGGAGAAGAAGGTGATGAATATCAAGACGGAGGAATGACTCTCATAAATCTAGGAGTGAAACAAATGCTTAGACAAAGAAGACAAAAACCCCAACAGGATTTTAAGAATAATGAAAGGAATGATGATTGATGCTACTACTGTGGAAAACCAGGACATTTCAAACAAAACTGTCCAGAACAGAGAAGGAGAAACAATCGAAGAAATGAAGATCCAAAAAGTCTCGGAGTCTGGGATCAAGGAGAAACATCCAAAGATAATCATGATGAAACTGTCAACATATGTTTCATGGCACTAGGTGAAACAAGTGAGGTAAGATCTTTTAACTGTCCTAACTGTAATGACCTACAAGACTCTTTGGACATGGTTACTGATGAGTTACAGAAAGTAATTAATGAATACAATAAGATTTCTCAAGAAAAGACTGGAAAATTCTTCTCGAAGCAAGTCACATTGAAGTCGACTTACTAACAGAAGAACTAGAAGAAGTAAAAATGCAGTTGAACAATATCAAAAAAGCTCCTAGTCATAGCTCTGTCAGATCTAACAGAACTTCTTTCAATAGGAAAAGATCTCCTAATCAAAGTTCCAACAGATCTATATCTAATTCTCCTTATCATTCTGCTGAAAATTCTGTTAATTTCTCTTGTTATACTTGTAGTGACATTGGTCACAAATCTTTTAACGGTAGGAAATTTTCTTCTGGAAAAAGGATTTGGAGACCAAAAGTTGTTAATCCTAACCCTCAAGGACCCAAAAATACTTGGGTACCAAAAGAAATTAATCTACTTGTTTTGCAGGAGCAGACCAAAAGAACCTACAAAAAGGGAATGTGGGTAATAGATAGTGGATGCTCCAGACATATGTGCGGAAATAAAGAAAATTTCAAAACTTTTTACAAAAATGATGGAGGATATGCACAGATCAGAGACAATGCAAAAGGAGAAATAGTAGGAGTTGGATCAATCACTCTTAGCTCATCATGTGATATATCAGAAGTATACCCGGGAGATGGACTTAAACACAACCTGCTTAACATTAGTCAACTATGTGATGTTGGATTAAAATTCTCATTAAATGCTACAACTTGCACTATCAGACATGTGACTAAGGATATCACAATCATTGGAGATAGTAATGATAATATCTATGTTGACTTGCCAACACTTACATGTCTAACTGTAGTATCAAATGAATCTTGGTTATGTCATAGAAAACTTGGTCACGTTAGCATGCATGCCTTTGAAAAATTGTCCAGACTTGAACTAGTCATTGGGCTTCCAAAGTTAAAATTTGAAAAGGACCATATATGTGACACTTGTTAGCTTGGTGAGCAAACTCGTTCTTCGTTTAAGATCAAGGATATTGTAAGTACCACTAAACCTTTGCAACTTCTACATATGGATCTCTCTGGTCCCACTCGAACCGCTAGCATTGGTGGTAAGAAATATGTCTTTGTTATCATTGACGACTGATAACGTTCAAATATACTTCTTGAAAAGAAATATAAACGATCGTATGCAATATATTTACCCAACTATGAGTCGGGGTTGATCCCACAAAGAATATGGAAGAATATTGTCAATAGTAAATATTTAACTCGATAGTCGTTATATAAAAATGGGGGGATTTAAATTGAAATAAAATAAAAACAATAAAAAGATAGCTTTGAACTAAGTATTTATTTATATTCAAATTATTTAAAGTAACTAGGAATGTGTTCCCCATAAGCTCATAACACAGTAATCCTAATAATAGTAATCATTTTCTAGTGTATTATATGCAAAGTGATAAGTTAGGTATCTCTAAATCCTTGGTCCGACATCTAGAGAATTTCACCCCGCACCTTGGTCCGGCTACGTGTGTATAATTTACTAACCCTTACCTTTACCTCATATTAGACATCATAATCGATGTTTAGCTTAGTTAT